>SRHC01001760.1:0-25883 GCA_004794325.1 Pomacea maculata | reverse complement strand
AGTTTTAAGTACTTTTTCATCCTGTTTATTACCTGAAAACCGTAATTTTTATAGTTAATCTTTCTAATATTGTTTTGTGTTTATAAATTCGACATTAACAGGTTCTCTATTTTTCAAGGCTTTAAATCTTTGCTTTAACTTACCCTTCATGGTTATTGCTCTGGTTATAAATGATTAAAAAGACCCCGTATTTATTATTTTTTAATTCTTTTGAAGATATTCCAACGTATATAATGATACTCTAGCAGTCTATTCATTCATTCAGTACTCATTGTCTCTTTATAATAATCTATAGTTTGGGTGATTAGCCATTATTGTTACTATTAATGACATGATAGTATGCTATTGTTATTCGTCTTGCATAAGTCAGCTAGGAATGTTTAAAGCCAGTATATATTTATCTGATAACTATTTTACTGTCTTGAGTTTTTTTTTTCATTACACTCCAACATGTAAGGTTCTCTCACCATGTGTGCACATTACCACATAGGAGTTTTTTTCTGACTCTACTTAGGTATTCTTCATTAAGCATCATTCTTGTTGTTTTTTTTTTTTTGGTTTGTACGATGATGTGTGGAGAAGCTATCGGGATGTTTCCTTTTGCTCCCTTTGTGTTTTGTAAATGTGGAGTGTGTTGTGGGTAGTGGGTTGTGGTGTGAGGTGACCTGCTTTGTGTATCTGGATCTGAGTGAATCTGTTTTGCTGGGTGTACCTAGTGGTGCACCTGGTGGTGCATTCGTAGTGTACCTGGTGGTGTACCTGGTGGTGCATTCGTAGTGTACCTGGTGGTGTACTGGTGGTGAACTAATGGTGTACCTGGTAATGTATCTGGTGGTGCACTGGTGGCAGTTCCTGCGTCTGTTAGTTGTTGTTGTCTCTCCTTAGTTATCAGTTCTATAGGTTTCCGTCCTGTGTCTGCCAGCACTGACAGGTGTGGCATGTACAGGGGTACTTCCAACTGTAGGGTTAGCGCCCTGGCAGCAATGAGTTGTTTGTTTGATCTTCCATGGACAAGAAGTGAAGCTCTCCCCATCGAGGCTGTGTGTCATTAAGACCCACGCTACCCTTACAGTTGCCCAACGTTGATATTTCCCTGACCCCACGCCACACTCTTTGCTTGTCCCTGTATCATAATACAGAGAGTAGCCTCTTGCCCTATAAACAATGCCATTTGTTATTTTCCTGTTTACTCTCAGTATGTGCATGTGTGTGTGTCTGTGGTTTCAGTTTAGAGGGAGATGTGAAATAAAGAAGTCTAGAAAAACAAAAATTACATAACAAGAAAATGCATTTTACAAAAACAGTTTTGAAATCCATTACTATCAAAGCTTTTTTCTAACTTACATTATAAAATACGGATGAGGGATTTCTCAGCACGTGTTTCCCTGTCAGTCATTCTACATAAATATTTCATTATCGCGTAGCGCGTGTGCATAATCTCTTGATGGAACTTGTGCCAAAGATTACACAAAGGCTAAAATGTTAACACTGACGGTCGTCAAACAACTTACACTGCATATGTAACTGTGATGGAATGATATGAAAATATAATTCGTAAAGTATTTGAAATAATTATTTTGTTACAGGAAAGAAGTGGACAAAATAGCTGAAGAAATCTCACTCTTATCGAAGGAAGAAGTAAGAAGCATTTTGGCTTTATACTTATTTTAATAAAGAACGACATTAAAAGTTTGATTTTTAACTCGAGACAGACAAATCAATCACGCACTGTGCCCTTTGTTTTACTACTAGAAAAAATATTTGAAATTTAATTAATATTACATATGAGTATTTTTGTATGACATCTTTACTTATTATTGAGATAAATATCAACGGAAATTCTGGTGGCTGTATCCGCTGCTGTGACATGTGACTTGGGTCGTGTCTGTGGAACTCGACCACACATTGTCACACACACACCACGTGATGGTTGAACTCTAATGATGTGTATCGTAAGTGAGGCCATCTCCTGGTGTATCAGTGGACATCATCGAAGTGTATCCTGTGAGTTACTCGTCGCTGTGGCAAGGTTCTCTTCGTGTCTTGCTTTCCACACTCTCTTATTGTAATTCACTAAAGAAATTCAAACTGTCGCTAGGTCTGTAATGATCAGTCCCAATTCCACAACCACATCTCATTACAGCAGCTTTCTCTCTCAGAGACAACCTACAACAGAATTATATTTAGATGCTACATAGTGTTTACCTGTCAGAGCTCATGTCATCTACAGTCACCGCTCTCTCATCTCCTGTCTTGATACGATGCTTCTTTAAAAAGAAACAAAGCGACAAGGGAAGTGACAATTACTACCTCAGTCTGTGTCCCTCAATTGACTGCTTTTTGTGTGACTTGTTAAAAGGATGCTTCATCTTCATCGTCGTCATCGTCGTCGTCATCGTCGTCGTCGTCGTCGTCGTCGTCGTCATTCAACCTTCATATCTTTCATCTTCTCTCCATCCTCCCTTTACATTCTTCCTCTATCATCCATCCTCCATCCTCCCTCCATCTTCCCCCTATCATCCATCATCTATCTTCCATCCATCATCGATAAACTTTCCATCTTCCCTACATCATCGCCGTTGTCATTATACATTTTAGGCTACAGATGGTGCAAGTGATCTCTTTTAATGTTTCTATTGACATCTTCTAGTGACGAAGCTTTGTAGTCACCAGTACACACAGAGTGATGTGTTCGTCACTTCACAATAGTTATAGTAAAATGTTATCTGTAATTTCCTAGTGTAAGCAGTTTATTTATTTAAACTCCAGTGTTGACATACAGGGCAGCGTTCGTTGTACCGTTCAAAAAAAAACCAAAACAACCCTAGTAGATTTGTAATGTTGTAAGAACCTTCAACACGCATTCAATCTCAATGACCAAAAAGGCAAAGAGAAAAAAAAAACATTTCACTTTGTATTACAATATAAACATCATGTTGTATCACTGTCTCAATGTAACCTACGTATCTAGTGAAAGGCTTGATGTCAAGCAGAGTTCAAATAAACAAGGTCGCTGATCTACAGGTTAAGTATGTTTATTATCAACAGCTGGTCAGGACAACATTTGTGGTTTAAACGCGCGTGCAACTATCCACACGTAAGATCATACAGTGACCCGTATGTACGACTATTCATGGGTTAAGTGTGAGAGACTGTCCTCGGCTACTTTAAATACAACCGCCATGATGGAGTCTACACTACACACTACTCACAACGGGCAGCCCCGGTGGCGCAGTGGTCAGCGCGTTAGACACAACACAGAGAAAATCGGGTACTTCAGTTGAGATATTATCACGGGTATTTTTTTTTTTCTATGCACGTGACACGAGCAGGCTGCTCTCTGTGTAAAACAATAGTAAAATAGAAAAGAATGCTTCAACAAAGCTAGCAACTGAGCCAGATACTAAAGACATGTTAACAGGACACTGTTGATCTTTCTAAGGAATTCAGATCCATCGTGCATATTATCAGTATATTTTGTTCCAAAATGTAAGCCATTCATGGAGATTGATTGGTCATTTAGCCCATTACTTGTAAGCCTGAAGTGATTCATTCTTGCATCTTTTGAGTTTAATTTTCTTTCTTTAAATTCTCACTTTCCTAAAAGTGTCGATGTAGAGATAAATTGTCAAGTACATGGTAAAAACTGGAAGCGAAATCTGGGTCGTCTAAATCTTTACCATGAAGCTGTTAGTCTTTGTCGGTTCCTCTTTGCGTTTTCTGTATTTGTTTTTATTCATCGTCTGTGCTATTGTTTCTTTTTTCATGGTTCATGTGTTGTTTGTTTTCCTGTTCCTCGTATGTTGCCCTTGTCTCTATATTTTTATTGTTTCTAGAGCTGAGAGTGGGTTTATTATGTGTGTGAGTATGCACTTTACAAATCTTTGCATTTATTATTGTTTATTATTGATCTCAAAGAATGTGGTCGAGTTAAAGATAAGAGGGAATGCTAATACGAATATCCTCTTTAATGCAGTCAAGTCCTCTTGAAATATGTATATATAGAGAGGCATGCAAGATGGGCTGCTATTTATATAATGTCTTTTCATTACAACAGTTGGAAACCAGCGGAGAAAGCGAAGAAGAATTCTGGGAGAAGTGGGTTGAGGCAGCATTCCCTGATCTGGACACTGACGTCTACTTCCTGCCTCCTGTACCCGTCAACCTTCAGCCATTTCGACAAACAGATGAGTCCAGCCAGACAGCGACTACTCCAGTTCAGGACAGTGATGTCCGAGATGATGCAGCCATGCAAAGAGTCCTTCTATGTCTGGAGAGAATGTTTAAAGAGAACAGAGAAGTGCTGGTTGGAGTGAGTCAGTTCTCGTTTGACTACTACCTGCGTAAATCTCGTTATGCTGAAGCGATAGGAAAAGTTCCTCTACCCACCAGGCACCAGTCTGATCTGCAACAGAAATGGAAACAAGGGGACATCGATATACTTCTTATTCATCGTCAGTTTGGTCTTGTCATCTGTATGATAAGCGATTTTGATGGCCAGCATAGAAACAATCTTCAGGAGGCCATTGAGCAGCTGGACAGGGCGTCAGACATGTTGTATAACCTAGTGTCTGACGTCCCTCCTCGTCTATTTCCCACTAAGACGATTATATTCCCTAACTTGACGTTTGATCACCTACGACAGAAACTTAAGACGGATTCTGAACTGACTAAGGTGAGGATCCTTACCATCACAAACTGAAATTTGAAAAGAATGTACGTTTAATTTGATGATGATGATGATGATGATGATGATGATGATGATGATGATAACAATAACAACAATAATAATAATGCAGGTAGTCCTCGACTTACGACGGGGATCGGTTCTTACGCGGCGTCGTAAACCGAATTTCGACGTAAGTCGGATCATACGTTCATACAGTACTGTACCATAATAACAGTACAGTACTACAAACACTTAGCCTATCGAAACACCTATCCTAACACAGTACCCTACATAATTATCAATAAACATAAGTACAGTAAAATATTGTGCTGCACGTGGAATGTGGCGCACGTACAGTTCTACTTATGACGCTAAACCTCGTAAGTAGGAATGAGCGTCGTAACCACGAAACGATGTAACTCGAGACCGTCGTAACCCGAGGACTACATGTAATAATAATCATTTATTAGTATTCGTATTATTTATTATTATAATGTAAGCTATTCCTAGTGAGAAACACAACAAATGATCGATCCCCATAATATCAGAATTATTATGCGGCATAAAAGCACTCAGGGTTGTTTTTATTAGGTTACACTCTACACGTAATAAACATAGTTAGGTCAGTGGATCACTTACACTAAAATCAAATGGTAAAGAATTCTCTAATATATTCTGCAGCTTTTTACAATATGTAACTATAACTTATTATTTCTGTTCGGACAGGTATTGTACAAGTTTTTGATTCACTTTCAAACTTTGTCGCCATTGACCTTGCTGACACCTTTGTAAGCACAAACAGTTTTTAAGACTCAGTCAGTCTCGTGTAAAATAATGATTTACAGTGTGTCTACTAGTACAGCTGTCAGCTGTAAGCTTTGCCAGCTTTGGTTGATTTTCTTCAGATTAAGTGATTCTGTTACAGCGCCTTGGTGACTGTCTGAGACAATGGGATCCCTACGGCATCGCTAAAACGTGTCTGTGCTGTGATCAGTTGTCTGACTCCAAGACACCTCATGACGTCACTAGTGACGTGCTGAAAAATGTCAGGCAATGGTGGAAACGTGTGACTGTGTTTAGTGCTGTCGATCACATGTCAGCTGGGGTGTACAAGAAACTGGTAGCCAGGTAAATAATAATAATAATAAACTATGGTTAATCCTTTACAGGTGTATACGCTGTCATCCATGACACAGTTTAAAATCTTTCTCTGTTCTTGTCAGAGAAATCGTGAGCTACCAGCAGTAAGGTTTCATGTAGAGGATGAAGAAAGCCAGTTGTGAACAGGAGCAGACTAGTAGTGTGGTAGTAAGATGTCGGTTTGTCACAACTAGAGGGAACAATAGTCCTGGGTTGGCATCTCATTTTCAAGCCCACTGATTGCTTGTACTCTGTGTTGTTTACGCAGCCGTCAGACCGCCCCACGTCTTCTAGTCTCGTCTGACGAGAATTCCCTCCTTAACTTCACACGCAGAGCCTCCGAGTCGTATAACATCGAGTGTTACACCTGTCACCTTATAACCAAGGAGGTTTACTATAGATATAGTCATGCACTAAATAGTTTACCTCAATGTGATGTCAACACAATAATAACTCCTTGTGTTCTCTGTTGTATGTGTTTCTCTGCACACTTCCGTCTGTTCTCAGTCGCTTCCAATAAACCGTTGAAGGAAGCATCATGCACGAGCTGTCTGTAACATAGAGATGTCAGTCTTAAGACAGTCTACAACACGCTCATCAAGTACATTTTCAATTCTTGTTTTCCTCTTATTTCTATAACCGACCGTGTTTGGTGCCTCATCGACTGCCGACACCCATGATGGTTATTACTGTTATGAAGTTTAACCACATTATAGTCATTGCACTTCGTCAGTACAACGCCTGCTACATATGGGGACATCATGATGAGGCTGTCTTTTGTTCAGTGGTTCTTAACCGGGGTTCGATCGTACCCTAGGGGTTCGGTGAGTCGGTCTCAGGGGTTCGGCGGAGCCTCCGCCACGGAGGTCAAGACACACCCGCAATTCGTGATAACACTGAAGAAGGATTCGCTGAATGTGCAGATGAAACTAAAGAAGGGTTCGGTGAATGTGCATATGAAACTTGTGGGTTCGGTACCTCAAACAAGGTTAAGAACCACTGCTCTAGTGGAACTTGTGTGATGTCTGTCGTGTGGAAGAGTCATACGTGTCCTGGTTACTGTAGATAGCAGCTGCTGAGACTGAGAACCACTATTGGCACGAAGTACGAGTCTCTTCCTCCAATTTATTTCACCGTCAGTACCACGGAGGTATCCGTACACAACAAGGGTAAGACAGCACAAACAGTTCAAGACTCCTACTGCGTGCGTGAGTTTGCGTATGTTTTCTTATAAATACTGGATGGTACATGGACTTTATTGTTTTGTCTCCTGCACGTTTGACGGACTGTAGTGTTCTGTCATTCATTGCTCCAGTAATATTGAAACAATCTCTCTCTTACAGACTTTAAAACTTGCCTAGAAAGTTTAGTTCTTTTTTACGGGTGGGAGTCTACATCCACTGGAATCCTTCAACGTAAATCAGACAGCCTCAAAATCTGTATCAACATTAGAGACAGACCCCACGACTACCTTGCAGAGTTTAATCACAGCGAGCTGTCTACTGAACTCCTGAGGTACAAACAACAAGTGGACATCAACACCAGGGGGCAGGCAACACTCGACATCACGTACTATTCACTGGATTCTTGTCTTTCAGAATTTATTAACATATTCGTTAATCATAACATGAGAAGCTTCAAAAGACAACTAGGAAACACTGAGATCTCTATGTCAGAAAATTGTAAAGGAGCCAGGTGATGACTGCTGTTGGTCCACCTCTTGACTCGCTGCAGTTTACCTACAGAGGTGGACGAGGTGTGGATGATGCTCAGTTGTTAATACTCAATACTGTGTACAAACATCTGGAGAAACCCACAGCTCTTGCCAGGTTCTCTTCTCTGATTTTTCTTCTATTGTTAACACCGTGCAACCTCACTTGTTGTTGGCGAGTCTAGTGTCAGACTTTTATCTGTCTCACCAACTCTCGGGATGGTCAACAACGTTTGTGCCTCCTACGGAAACTCAGATATTTCTCCAACTATGTCATCCTCACTAGGGTCTATCAATCCTTTATTAAAAGTCTCATCACTGATTCTTTCATCTCTTAATTCCATAGCCTTTCCCTAGGGAACAGGAACAGTCTTGCTTGCCTTGTTCCAAGATCACTGGAGCCAGACAGAGGGACGTAGCAGCCCTATGTCATCAGCATGTTTGTTAGACATCACCCTGCAGCAAGTTGTTAAACCTGTGATCGTTGAAGATCTCTTTGCCTCGCAGAGTCGAATGTATTTTTCACCCAAGTATCTGAAAGCTGGCGAAGTCCAGTCCATGGCTTTTACAAAGTTCTTCATAAAACATCGTTTGGTGTTGAAGAGTAGAAGCAGGATTTTGTGAGCATCAACCAAACCTGGGTGCTGGATATTCTATTTTCCAATTGCTAAACTTTGTCTGCGAGTTCATTCCTTCCTCAAGTGATGCAGTCTCCTTGCTGGGCTAAACTACTCACATAAGAAACACATGTATTTTGTATATCCCTGCTGCAGTCCCGTTAAAATGGTACTTATCTTTAAATAACCACAGATGTGCCAGCTGTACTAGTTATACTCAATAGAATTTAGTCTCTGCTTTAGGTTACCGTATGAGTCTTTCATGTGGACAGCATCGATACTGGAATAGATGGAAGAGGATTTCCATTGTACAAAAGCACAGCCTTCCAAGAGTGTAAAAATAGTCTCTTGTCTTGTGGCTCATGAGTGATTTCTAAGGTCCATTCATGAGGCCCTCAATATCGGGACAGAAAGCAGGTAACCTCCATTTCTACAGAATGGCTACAGCTGGTGATGACGCTTTCGACATGAAGAATATGTGACATCTTCTTCTAAAAGATTTCATTGTTGTAATCTTGAACCTACCATTGCTGTCTTGTTCTTGGATAAGTCTAAATCACGAACCAGGTCATTTAGTTCTTTCTGTGTTATTCTGTGTTAGGGTTGACTACAGTGAACATCTGTATCATTGCAAACTATATGACGAAAAAACAATGTGGTTATTACTAATTTATAATGCATGTTGTACTTTACATGTAGCAGTTGGTTTCTTAATATAAAATGTTAATTAAATATTTGTTTGTTTATACTAGATTATGTGGTCCTGCGACAACAGTGAGTGTGCCATGCACATGTCCTCCACGTGTGAGTGTCAAGACCCTGGGTCAGGCCGTGTGGTGGACAGGAGAGTGCTATACTGCTGTAATCACACTCTTCCCGGAGCAAGTTCACCTGCTACACACGGCGCCTCCCACACTCTTTGTCACCGGACCGCCCGGTACAGGTAAAACTGTGGTGCTGCTGCTGATGGCCATACAGTGGCTGCGGTGTGGTCACCACGTCTACGTTGTCAGTACGTGGGATGGGAGTCGTGCAGCGTGCAGCATGTTGTATCACCTGTTGCTGCAGACAGTAAAGACACAACAGTCAGCAGGTGTGTCACCCGGTCAGCCTTACCTCCTGTTGTATGATCTTTATGAAGACTTGAAGGAGGCCGTCAACGACTTGTCAAAGGCGGCGAGCGGAGGGCCACTGTACGTCATCGCTGATGAAGTAGTGAGTTACAGGTGAGTTGTACAGCGTGTGACGTATTCATAAACCCACAGGTAGACGGCGATCGCTTTTATCTCATAATCGCCACCCGTTTCAGCAGGTAATAATTTGAGTTGAGTTGAGTCACCTTATGGTGGTGTTGTAAAATGAAAGTAAATGTGTTACATCGGCTGTTACACCGATTGTGTAGCAACACGTGCCATTAATGTGACGGCGTTTATAGTTTATTACGTCACGCACAACAAATAAACACATTTTAGTGAAAATACACAGTGTAACACTTATAGTTACATCCTCTCTTACTGTGCAAGGTTGGAGTTTTTCTGTGACAAGCTGCTGACACAAGTTCCTCGTCTCCATCTGTGGGCGGCAAGTTAATTCCATAATCACGCACCCGCCGGCTGGCAAGTGGAATATTTAACCAGACCTCTCCGCTCTCCACCGGCCGTCGTCAGGGAAGTCGAGCAGGACGAGAAGATCGCTAAACACCGTAATGTCCAGCCGTACAGTGAGCGAGGTGTGTCCGACCACACAGACGGCCCGCCAGTCAGACGACTGTATCATCACCGAGGTCAGGGTCACTCAGGTGACTGGCCAGGTGACTGTGTCACGTGCGGTCGTGAGGTGGCCAGACTCTTAATAAACAGTCTACGAGTTGGTGTTACAGGTAGGTGTGGGTATTGTGTAGTGTACCGTTGTTTACAGTTACATTCTGACTTTTGTGATAAATAACAAACAAGAGAAAGACAGTCCTATGATCAAGATAGTGTCTGAGTTTCGTGTGTCTGTCAGCTTACGAAATTATATTATAAGGTAATTTATATATTTTTTAATGTTATTTGTAAAGTTGACACCCCATTGAGACAAGTGATTCAAATTTGTTGCTACCCTGCCGGTTGTTGTACACAGTGCCCTGTCAAAAAAAAAAAAAAAGGAAAAACAACAACAACAACAACAACAACAACAACAACAAACGTCACCTGCTCTGCAGATTTTAGACTCACTCGCTCGTTACGCAGTGTTGATGTACTCGCATTACATGTTGATATAACCGCATTCACAGAAAGACTGCAGATGTTAAACAAAGATACTGCTCCAGCTAACCCTCTGCTGACCAACTTCACTGTGCTTTGTGTAGAGTAGTTGATGACCATGTCCCAGTGTCTCGACGTCTGATGCGCCAGTCCACGTGGTCACTTGGTATTCACAGGTCCGTGCTGACTTCCGTGACCTGAAGTGAACTCGCCGGCGAGCTGAGCATTGTTTGGCGGAAGACTGGACTCACTATCCACGAAGAGACTTATACGTCCGCCAAGCTAATCGTTGCAAGATGTGTCAACGAGGCCAAGACATCATATCTTCAGGCCCAAATAAATAATTACACCTCCTCCAGAACACTTTTCGACATCTGCAATCAAATGACTGAAACTATTAGAGCAATGCCGCTGACAACTGCTCATCCTGCTTGACAGCTTCCACAAGTGTTTTGTGATTATTTTGCTAACAAGATTTCGGACATTCGGTCATCCTTGGATTCGATATCGATGCCTGGCAGCATCTCCTGTGATATTCTTCTGGGATGCTCTCAACCAAATTTCGACCAGTCTATGATGCTGATATAAAGGCTATAATTCTAAAAGCCAAGCCAAGAACTTATTAGTTAGACCCAATACCCACAAGTCTTCTTCTTGAGTGTTTAAATGTTTTACTTCCTGCCATCACAAACATTGTGACTGTCAGTTTGTGATCAGGTGTTTTCCCACCTTTGTTTAAAATTGCTGGTGAAGCAACTTCTCTAGAAGTCCACGCTTAATGTCAATGTGTTGAACAATTATCGCCCAGTTTCCAACTTGTTATTTTTCTCAAAGATCATAGAGAAAGTAGTTTTGACACAGCTTTGGGTCTACTTACAAGAGCACCAGCTCGTCCCCCATGCTCTGTCAGCATGTAGACCTTTTCACAGAACTGAAACTACTTTAATTAAAGTGACCACCCACATATTATCTGCCCTTGACAGTGGTGATGCTTCTACCTTAACTTTACTGGACCTGTCTGTTTTATTTGACTCTATGGACCACTGTCTGCTCCATCATAAACTACACACTCTGTAGGAGATTTCTGGACCTGCACTAGCGGGGTTCAACTCCTGTCTCACTGATAGACACAGACTGTGTGTTGATGGTCAAACATCTCGCCCTGCTCCACTTTCTTGTGGCGTCAGTCAAGGCTCAGTACTCGGCCCACTTCTGTTTATTGTGTATATGAAGCCACTTTCATTTTGCATCCAGTCTTACAAGGTTTCTCTTCAATCAGATGTTGATGATATACAGCTGTACAGCTCCACACCACTGGCTGAGTCTCACTCTGCTACCAGCACCACACAAGTCTGTATTGATGAAGTCAAAGACTGGAAGGTGACAAACAAACTGAAACTCAATGATGATAAAACGGAAGGCCTCCTATGTTTGAGAAGAAAAAAAATCATCTTCACTAGTTTGTCAACAAAGTCACATGAATGGTAAACCCTCACCTTTGTGTTCTATGTCAGGAACCTGAGATTCATTGTCACTGCAGATATGACTCTTGCTAAACAAGTTACAGTTGTCTGTCAGTCTGTCTATTATGATAGACAAGTTACAGCTGTCTGCCAGTCTGTCTATTATGAACTACGCAAGATGAGCGCCATCCGTCACATTCTGTCTACACGCTACCGACACTCTTGTCTGTGTGTTTGTTTTATCAAAACTTTTTTTACTACAACTTCTTGCTTGCTGACACCTGCCCTCATTATTTTTCTGAACTGCTCTTCCCTTACATCCCAGCTACACAACTCCACTCCACCTTACTCTTCCTGTCACCACAACAACACATGGCCACAGGATGTTTACTTATTGTGCAGGAAAACAATGGAACTTTTTCCCTTTACATATCTGCCACCTACCAACTATTGAATCCTGTACACGTGCACTGAAAACACACCTTTGCCTTAAACATTACTCTAACAACCTTTCCCATAATGCTCGTCCTTTTTCACGCGCGTCCTTTTGTAATATCATGTTGCTCTCAGCTTGTTCCTCTTTGTATTTTCTGTATTAGATTTTATTCTTCCTTTAGTATGGTTGTTTATTCTTTTATATATCATCTTTTTTTTGTTTTTGTTGTTATTTTTGTCGCTCGTCTGCTGTCTATGTTTCGTTCTTGTTCTTAGGCTCTAAGAGCTTGCTTCTTAGCAGTGTGAGTATGCGCTTTACACATTTTGCATTATTATTATTGTTGTTTATCTTTATATTATTAATTATTATTCATATCGATGTGCTTGTCAGTGTGTATGCTGTATCTGTGACACGTGACACAGTATAAACTGTTATTTTTAACAGAGAGTGGCACAGCAACATCTGCAACAGTAACCTCCATTAGCGGCACAACAACACCCTGTCTACAGTGGAGAGACGTGCTGGTGTTGTACTGGGGTTACGTTAGTGACAACTCGGGTATGGTGAAGGGACTGCAAGAAGCGGGTATCCCAGTGCGGGTGATGAAGGATGATGACATCGAGGACGTGGCCACGGCCCGCAGTGACGTAGTGTGGGTGGCTGATGGACTTCGTGTTCGTGGTTTGGAGAGAAAAGTCGTCGTCTCTCTGCAGTCTTCTAAGTCTGACCCTTATAGCTCTAGCCGATTTTACAATATGTCCCGCTGTACGTCACAACTTGTGATTGTCTCCCCTGATTATGACTGACACTGACACTGACACTCACTCACCTGTCACCCGCTGTAGTCGTGTGTCTCTCTCTTCCATCAACACTTGTCATCAGTGTTTCTCCTCTTCTACTCTCAGTCTATCACCACGTCATCACCTCATGACGATATACACATGACTTCATTATATTTTCCTACATTACGAGGTCCGTGTCTCTGTTTACACAACAAGTAGTGTCAACATCTACATCATAAGGTCTACACACTGGGTCTTGTTTACACAACAACAGTTAGTGTTAGTGTCTGCAGTGCTATCGACTAAAATACAAAATGTCTTTGTACATCACTTTTATATTCTTTTGATTAAATATTAACAGCTTGTGTCATGCCTTTACTTTGTGTGTTTGTGCGTGAACGGCGCGCGGTAAATGGTTGGAAGAGAGAAAGTCCGGTTCCCACTGGATGAGAGGTCAAACCGCACACAATAATGATGTGAAGAGAACATATTTCATAACTATGTAACTATGTGTATGACATGACCAAGAGGTCAGTACACCACTTAACCCAGGATAGGATTTTGTACGTGGTTGGGCTCGGCGACTGGGTGAAGTGGAACATACCGAGCAGGTCCGTGATCCTTTCTGTATACAAGTTGTTATTTTTTTATCAAAAATTACATTGAAATCACCTGCCATCACAAGTGTGCTTTCAGAGGTCAAGTAGTTCATGAAATTCTGACAGAAACATGTTGTCAGAGAATTTCTTTGTGGTGTTGGGAGATTGTCTACACAAACACATAAGATGAACTTCTTTGTGTGGCAATGAAAGTCTGGCATTAACAATCTCATCACCGCCATCAGTGAGGCACGTTTCAGTCACTAACATAATGTCCAGATGATTGTCACTGATAAGCTGTGCGATCTCTCTTCTCATCGCCTGCTGTGTGGATGACACAGACGGTGAACAAGCTGCAGACGTCGCACAGCGGGGAGCCGCCATCCTGTCATCCGTTTTTAGTCTTTTTAGTGAGTCTCCATGTCTTAGTACTATACTTTCTAAAATTGCTCTTAAGGCCTATTCCCACGCTGCAATGTTTCTTGTACAAGAACTTTCGCATAGACAGCTTAGTGCAATGTGTCCATTCCCACGTAGCAAGGCCACACACGTGTCTTGCGAACTGACGTCATCCGCACAGTGCATTGTGGGAAGTTAACAATATGGCAGACGACATCGACGACGAGATACTTTTAGACGCAACAATGGCTACGATAGTTATATTACATGAAGCGGAGAGAGAGAAGAAGAAAGAAAAAAAATGTGGGTGAGGGAGTGGGTAGGTGGAAGGAACCGATTAGGAGCATATTCGTGTCTAAAGGAAATATCTTCGGAAGATTCACTGGAGTGCAGACGCTTTTTTGCGAATGTCGTCTTCCACGTTCACTGAACTACATGCATTCTTTAACTGAATCGCTAAACAGTACACAATCATCGAAGCAAAGATAAATCAATCAAATCAAATCAAATCAAACTTTATTGTCTGTCGTGGAAACACACGACAGAAAATTTTCTTTAGCTCACGAACACATATAATATGACGATCCATACTCATACAGACATTTATATAGATAAAGGAAAAAATTGTAGCGTAGAATGATGTACACATGACATCCATACGACAGGAAGCCAGTAATGCACATACAGGAAAAAAGAATATCGTTTGAAGAGTACTGATGATCGTGGAAGAGTTAACAGTTTTTTGTTTTTGTTGTTGTTATTGTTTTGTGAATAAATGGCATGGTGGTCTGCCGCAGACACTACCCAATGTGCCCACAAAAATACAATGCTCCGCACAGTCAGACGCAACGCAGTATTAATTGTGTCCGTCTGTACACAAGCTGATGTCAGCAGAAATCAATTCAAGACGACACAGGTATCACACAGGTATCACACAGGTATCACACAGGTATCACACAGGTATCACACAGGTATCACACAGGTATCACACAGGTATCACACAGGTATCACACAGGTATCACACAGGCATCAGAATCTTTGGCAGATCCACGAATATCCCGTCCATGGGCAGATCTCTCTCTCTCTCTCTCATTCAGCCATGGTGTGGGATTGTATACATTCGCTTGGTTGGGGCGACACTCAGTCATTGAAGAAATGTGTTTTGTCAGCCAGAGAGTCTTGGTTGGCCTCAATGTAGTCAGTTTGTGATATGTTCTCTTGAGTCTAGAATCTGTGGATGATACCAGTGTAGAACGAACTAAGGGTTGCATCGCCATGTTGAATGGTCGCGGTAAAATTCTTTTGTACAGGACACTGACACAGGAATACGATACCTCACACAGTCAGACGTGTTGCAATACCACTTATGTCCATTCACGCACGAGTCGAAGGAAGCAGAGTTCAAGTAAAAATCCAAAACAAGTCAACACGTACAGGACAAAAGTGCTCTCGTTAATAAAGAATTGTCATTGTCTTTCTCTTCGCCTGTTTCTCTCTACCTCCCCTCTGCCTTTTTGCACTTTGTGGAGAATCCCATTTGAAGCATCGGACGGCGGGAGGTCAAACCGATGTTGCAGCCTCCTTAGTGTCTATTCTGGGGAGCTGCTGTTGCTCGTTACCCCATCTCCCATCCCCGGTTTATATTCAACGCTGCAGACATTTACAGGTTTAAGATAAAAATCAAAACTGTCCCTTCAAGGTGTAACCATTCTACCTGGCATCAAACTTGTAGGTGAAAGCCCTCATTACCTACCACCGGCTGTGTGCTCGGGGGACTGTATATCATTAGGATGTAGTGATGTCAGCGATGTGGATGTACATTTGAGGTTTTGTACAACTCACTGTTCAGATTTCAAATATGAAAGTAGCTGTGTGATAAGCAAAGCACTTTCTTATTGTCACAAGAAATGTCAGACGAGAATGTCACAGGAGTCAGAATGTTGATGTGTTGTGTTTATTGGACTTGCAGATAGTTGGTTGGCTTGGCGGGAAAGTGCTTCTACCTAGAGGTGATTGTGCATACTGTGACAGGATATGCAGGGAGGAGGTAAGCGAAGTGCAGCAAGAACACCCCGACGGCTTGTCTCTCTCTCTCACACACACTGACCTTCAAGCACCTGTGCTCCAGATGAACTAACTCATTTCTGGAGGTGAGTTTGAGTATTACTGGACTCTTTCTGAATTCTCCTGACTGTAGAGCTGAGGTTTAGTGAGTGTAGATGTCTGGCAAGCCAAGAAAAAAGTTCCTGATATGTACACATTATTCATCACACTTTTCTTTACTTGTTTCTTCCTTAAGATCACTCGGGAGGCCATTCATCTTTCCGAAATATCTTCGAGAATATAGTTTCAGAAGGGTTGTCTGTTCCTTCTGATCGTTGTAAGGTAGCGAGGGTAAGTTATTTAGTTATTTGATAATTGTTTCTTAGTTACCTGATTTTCAGTTAAAGGTTCACTACCGTTCTTTTCACATCATTGTTTTTAGCTGCTCTTATTGGATCACAGACACTGCTCGTTAGGAATTTAAGTTTGTTGCTTACTTCCTGACAGAGCGATGTTATCTTCATCGTTAGTAGCTCCTCCTTCGGTTTAGTAGTCGGTCTGTCATCTCACTTCCTGTGATGTGAACTGTCAAAAACAAACACGTGACTTTGTTTGCTGGATGAGGTCTACTTTGCTTTTACATTTTATTTGCTGCCTTCTCTCACTGTCGTCCTCTATTCCTTGGGATTCTGTAGTTTTCTGGGATGATATGCTCAGCGTACCTTCGCTAGTGCTGCTTTAGAGATTTCTTTCATCTTTTTTGGACACCTTTTATTCAAAAAAACATCAACATACAACACAATAACCACCAGCACACAGCGCAGGTCACCGCTCTAGTCACGTGACCCCATGACACAGGACAGCTGCAGTCAAACACACAAGTGACATGTCTAGTCCCAAGTTACACATGTGTTGACTCCATCAAAACAGATCGCGAAAAGGTTTTCTTTAGTCAAACAGATCATCGACACACACAGGTACACACGCGCTTTATCTTCGCCCTCATCATCGCTTTCCTGACAGACGACAGTCGCTGTCCTTCATCCTCCGTCCACATGACGTCACTGAGGCTAACATGACGTCAGCAATGGCTGATTGTGACATTTCGTGTCATGACATGTCACGGTCAGGGTATAGTGTGTGTTGTGACAAGATGTTGGCAAACTGTAACAGTGTCATGTGATCGTGGTGTAGGTATTGTATCCTGTCATTGGTATTTATTGTTTATTTGCTGAGTGGTGTATGTTTATATTGTCAGCCTGGTGTTTGACTGTTGTAACAGTGCGCACGTGGTGCCTGTGGGTGACGTCACTGTTACAACTATTTTAACCACTTAACAACAGTTTGTACCAGTTTTAAACTAACAACAACAATCTTTATTGAAACACTCATTGTGAAACGTGTGGCGACATTTATAAAGGATGTGAAACAACATTTGTACATCGTGTGAATGTGTTTGTGTCAAAAAGTTCAACGTGTAACACGTGTTGTATAAGTGAGCCGCTAGTGTTTGTTGTGTTTACATCAATGAATCTCTTAACTCAGTGAAGTGGGTTTTGATGGACCACTCGTGTCTGTATTTAGTCTCAGAGTTCTGTCCCCTTTGTTTACCACTGGCAGTAAACAATATCAGACTAAACACTTTAGTGCACGGCACTGACATTACAGTCTGCTGAGGCCCTTTGACATCACGTGTACAACATATAGACACACTGACACAGATGTCACACTGGTAGACTGACACACTGACAGATATCACACTGGTAGACTGACACATTGACACAGATCTCACACTGGTAGACTGACACATTGACACAGATATGATACTGATAGACTGACGCACGGATATGCTGACACATTACCACACACACACACCTCTGTAACAGGGAAACTTGTTGACACTTGTTGTTTTGTAAACAGAAACACGCACCTCGTGATGTAAAAATTGTAATGACGTCATGTCAATGACATCATAAATTGATGACGTGGTGATAGACAGAGAGTAGAAGAGGACAAACACTAAAGACAATTGTTGGTGTAAGAGACTGACACACGACTACAGAGAGACAATCACAAGTTGTGACGTACAGCGGGACATATGGTCAAGTCGGACAGTGGCACTGTAGACGTCTGGTAACAAAAATGTATAAGAATGATCACTTAAGTCCCATATTTCAGGGTGCTCCACACACACGACGACTTTTCTCTCCAGACCACGAACACGATGTCCACTCGCCACCCACACCACGTCACTGCGGGCCGTGGCCACGTCCTCGATGTTATCATCATTCATCACTTGCACTGGGATACGAGCTTTTCGCAGTCTCCTCACCATACCCGACTGATCACTAACGTCATCCCAGTACAACACCAGCACGTCTCTCCACTGTAGACAGGGTGGTGTTGTGCCGCCGCTGGTAGACGTCAATGTTGTAGATGTTGTTGCGCTGCCGTCTGTCAACAGTGATATAAACAATAGCATCATGACATCATCACGTAAACTGAGAGACACACGTCACTAACACACTGTCTTATTTACAACACTGTTTCTCACCCGTTCATTATTTATCACACAGGTAAGTGTTTAACTGTAATTAACGTTATATAACACAATATCCACACCTACCTGTAACACCAACATGGAGACTGTGTAGGAAGCTGGCCACCTTACGACCACACGTCACACAGTCATCTGGCCAGCGACCTGAGTGACCCTGACCTCGGTGATACAGTCGTGTGACTGGCGGGCCGTCTGTGTGGTCGGGCACACCTCGCTCACTGTACGGTTTTACATGACGGTGTCTGGTGATCTTCTCGTCCTGCTCGACTTCTCTGACGACGGCCGGAGGAGAGCGGAGGGGTCTGGTTAAATATTCGACTGGCCATTCGGCGGGTGCGTTTTGGTGGAAATAACTTGCTGCCCACAGATGGAGACGAGGAACTTGCGTCAGCAGCTTGTTACAGAAAGTCGGAAAGTTCTTGGTTCTGTAACATAGGATGTAGCTACACGCGTTACACTGTGTACTGTTGTTAATATTTGTTACCACTGATGTCATCAAGAATGCGATGTGACAATAATGACACGTGTTGCCACACAATGTCTGTAACAGCCGATGTTTCAAACCAAATCTATGTTGACAACACAACACCTCCATCAGGTGTCACAACTGTTGAAGAAACATCACCTGTTCACCACCAAATAGTTTTAATCCAGTAAATACAGACAGCATCTACCTGTGTGTCTATCATCACATCACACGCTGTACAACTCACCTGTACTCAGTCCCTACTTCATCAGCGATGACATACAACGACCCTCCTCTCGCCACCTGTGACAAGTCGTTGACGGCCTTCTCCACGTCTTTATCGTCATAAAGATCATACTGCAGAAGGTGAGGCTGACCGGGTGACACACCTGCTGACTGTTGTGTCTTTACTGTCTGCAGCAACAGTTGATACAACATGATGCACGCTGCACGACTTCTCCGCCACGTACTGACAACGTAGACGTGGTGACCACAACGCAGCCACTGTATGGCCATCAGCAGCAGCACCACAGTTTTACCTGTACCGGGCGGTCCGGCCACAAAGACTCTTGCAGAAGCCTTGTTGAGAAGTTCAACTTGCTCCGGGAAGAGTGTGATTACAGCAGTATAGCACTCTCCTGTCCACCACACGGCCTGACCCAGGGTCTTGACACTCACACGTGGAGGACATGTGCATGGCACACTCACTGTTGTCGCCGGACCGCAGAACCTGCAACAAACAAATGTTGGATACTTGAACTCATCTTACTCTTGTTAAAATAAACATCACATCAACTGCTGTGACCAATCCTGTATATTGAGTGATTTGTTACATTCAGTAATAACTTTTTCTGTCTTGACGTACAGACATGCAGACAGTATGACAGACACCACATGTCACAATCCTGTGTAAACATATCACGATGTCAAAGTCCAACAGGTGAGCAGCAAGGTTGTGACCGTGTGTAGACAAGACTTGATGTCCCCGTGGGGAGGAACTCATCCAAGGTGGCCTGTCCTGTGAGTTGTGCTGGTGTTTACATCACGTGTCCTGTGAGTTGTGCTGGTGTTTACATCACGTGTCCTGTGAGTTGTGCTCGTGTTTACATCACGTGTCCTGTGAGTTGTGCTGGTGTTTACATCACGTGTCTTGTGAGTTGTGCTCGTGTTTACATATCGTGTTCCGCATGTGACACGTGTCCCAACATGTCGCTGCCCCCAGGGGCCTGTTCAGTTGTTTTTATGTTTGCGTCATTTGCGCTGTTCATTCTTCTCTCCTTTATAGATTGTAGTTTAGTTTGTGGAGAATACATTCAGTCCTAACCCTGACAGAATGTTCAGTACCCGGCTGAGAAAGACTCGGGTCAGTGTCTGCGGCAGTATGTTCACATAGAAGTCGTTTCACCTCAGCGCTCACACCCTAAACCAAGGGTGAGGAAGACATTTTATTGCCGCTAACAGTCCGCACCACGTGTCCTGCTACCTCCCTTCGCACGGGCGCCACCATTCCATTTAGTCCGTACACGTGACATCGGCGTTTAAAACGCTCGGTTGTGGCCATGCATGCATTCGATTGGTCAGTCATACCACATGACACACCACTGGAACCAATCACGCATCACAGCTAGAGTATCACAAAGTTGCCAGCCTTCTAGTGTACATTACGTAATCCCTGTGTTTAATTTTCTGGTTTTTCCTTCACTACCTGAAGGTTTCTCTGTTACGTCACCAACGTCCTGGTCCTACGTCATGTGACCGTCGTGACGTCAATGGTCTTTTACTTAGCGAACACACGCTTGAAGCGATGACTGCTCTCACGTAACCGCCGCAGCACCCTATCTCTGTCGGTCAGTTTGCCAGCGCGTCTGCCCGTCTCGTGAATAGAGCAGAAGTGTAAACTACACTACAGCCGTGTTACTACTCTTTCGTGACATCACCACACTGCTAGTCTGCTTCGTTTTACTTTAGGTCTTCCTCATCTTCTACATCAGACCTGGGCAAAGGCCGGCCCGCGGGCCGGATCCGGCCCGCCTCCTTCTCTGACCGGCCCGCCAGCCAGTATATATACTATATATACAGTATTGGGTAAAACTGAGTTAAGATTATATTAGTCCGGCCCTCTAAAACCATTCCAATTTCTCATGCGGCCCCTTGGGAAAAATAATTGCCCACCCCTGTTCTACATGAAACCTTACTCTCCTCACTGCCGGTACTTGACGATTTCTGCGACGAGAACAAAGAGAGATCTTCATCTGTCATCCAACTACAGACCTTGCTGTACATCACAGTGTGTACACGTGTAAAGGGTTTTGCATAAACATTTATTTTATTATTATTTACCTGGCTACCAGTGTCTTGTACACCCCAGGTGTCATGTGACTGTCAGGTCCAGCCCCAGATACACGTCGTTGCCACCAGTGTCCGAGTTCCCTCAGCACGTGACTAGTGACGTCACACGGGGTCTTGGGGTCAGACAACTGATCACAGCACAGACACAGACCTGGGATGTTGAAGGGATCTGTGGTTCCCAGACACTGACACAGGTCCTGTAACAGAATCTCTTGATTTGTAGAGAAATGAATCAAATATGGAAAAAGATTTCAGTGGACATATTTACTAGTATAGACACACTTTATATCGTTATTTCACAAAAAAGTTGCTGAGTCTTATAATGGAATGCTTTTGTCGTGCTTTCAAAGAATCAAAAAGGTTAATGGTGGCGATGTTTCAACGTGACTCGATAAGTTGTACAACACCTGTTTGAACATGGTGAACCACTTATACATACATATTGTCAACGGATGGTTATTTAGTGTGAGCGATTCTTTGAGCAACCGATGTTTATTAGGTTGAGAGTTCAATTTTGTGAAAGTAATTTTAAGCCGAATGATGATTCTGATATTACTGGTATCGACCACTTAGTTGCACCTTGCACTCGATATTTTTAAACAACAAAAATCACAAATACCACAGCAACAACCACAACAAAGACCACCAACAAAAAACAACAGCCACAATGCAACATCAAAACCAACACCACAACAACACACCAACAACAAAACTACACACCAACAACAGCAACACCTACTCCAACAACAATATGCATCAGTAAGCGATGACAAGAATCCTCACCTTAGTCAGCTCGGGGTCATTGTGGAGCACCTGTTGTAGCTGACTAACCGTCAAGTTAGGGAGTGCGATCGTCTTAGTGACACGTAGACCGGGAGTGACGTCATTAGCCAGTTGTGACACCGTGACCCCCGCCCTGTCCAGCTGTTGGATGGCCTCCTGAAGATTGTTTGTAATCTCTGTGTGAGTTTTCTCTGTTCTTTCCTTTTCCGACATGTTGTGTTCATTTACGTTGCCACCAAAAGCTTTCACTTTACAGATGACAAGACCGTACTGTCGATGAATAAGAAGTACATCGATGTCCCCTGGTTTCCATTCCTGACTCTGATCAGAGTGTCTGGCGGGTAGGGGAAGTCTTCTTGCCACGTCAGCATAACAAGAGTCACGCAGGTAGTCGTCAAACAGGAGCTGACTCACTCCCACCAGAACTTGTTTGTTCTGTTTAAACATTCTCTCCAGACATAGAAGGACTCTTTGCATGGCTGCATCATGTCGGACATCGCTGTCCTTAACTACAGTAGTCGCCGTCTGGTTGGACTCATCTACCTGTGAAGGTGACTGAAGGACGAGAACTTTCTGACCAGCAACAGACTCTTGTGTCGTCGGCACGCGGCTGACGTGTACAGGAGGCAGGAAGTAGACACTAGAGTCCAGTTTAGGGAATGTCGCCTCAACCCACTGCTCCCAGAATTCCTCTTCCTGTTTTGCGCGCCTTTCCAACTGTTGTAAGATAAAGACATAAACAATAAATAGCAGCCTGTCCTAAATGTTTGGGTACATTGATTTAAACAGAAGTGAACCATATTAATGAAAATATTTGTATTCGTATTCTTTCTTATGTAGACCATATTATTTAAGATGAGGAGAATTTGTTTTCACCAGACGTATTTTCAGATTTGCTTTACGTCTTTGCCTATTTATCTATGTAGTGGTGTTTCGGTTAATCGGGGACTGAACGAAAGAAAATCAAATTCAAAAAGCGCAAGAATAAATCACGTGAGGCTTACAAATAACGGTCTACATGACGAGTTCATCTCCAGCCATGGCTTCCATATTGATACAAAATATACTGATGGCATGCACGATTGAGTGCTACACTGTCCCCCACACTAGAGTTTGAATAGTAAAAAATATTTACATTTAGAAATTACGTAAAGATAGTATCTAGTTACAACTGTAGTGAAGGGATGAACACATTTTTTTTTATGCCCTTCGCCCCTCCTGGTGCATAGGCCATCGACTACAGTCTTAACTGTTGTCGATGTTTTGGTAGCAAGGATTTGTTTTACGGGGTGGGGGTGCTGGCCCCAAGCCCAACCCTTCTCCTTTTTCAGCCGGGCTTGGGACCGTCCTTGGCGGATTGCAGCCAGCCCTGTAAACAGATGTCACGTGCAGAGAAAGAACAGCACGCACGAGACGAGAAATGAACTCAGGGCAGCCAACCTTCACAGTATTGGTGACAGGCGCTAACAGCGCTAACCGTTGCGCCACCGGGCCGCCTTGATAAACACATTTCTCTGTGTGAATTTGTGGCTTTAAAGCTTTGTAGGCGGCTACTGGAAGACATCATCACATTTCTAGACCAAACTAATCACAATGAGCTTTACGAACACTTGATACACAGATGTGCAGCAGTGGTTACATCATGGCAAAAATTTGTCTGAAGATTTGTGGTGTGGTTACACTGGAGTCTGTTTGATATTGTAGTTTTTGATAAACAAATCTGAACCCAAAGTGTTTTTTACCTCTTCCCTTGAAAAGACTTGCATCAGTGGTATTTGTTCTTTTGTCGCCACATCTTTCCTGTAATAAAATTATTATTTCATATTTACAGTATTTTTTCTAAATTAGGTTTTCAGTAATATGTACAGTTACATATACAATATGCGTTCCTGTTTAACGATTTTCCTGTTTTGATTTTCCAAACAAGCGCCATCAACAGATTAAAGTGTTGTTTATAGGGCGAGAGGCAACTCTTAGTATTATCATAGACACATCAGCATAAAGGTTAGGGTGACCTGAGGTCATGGAAATATCAACGTGGGGTCAACGTAAGGGTAGCGTGGGTTTTAGGGATACAGAGCCTGGATGTCAAGAGCTCCACATAAAAAATTAAAATAATAAATAAAGAATAAAATTAATTAAACAATAATAAATATGGGGTCTTTTCCCTTATCCATAGCCAGAGCAAAAGCTAAGCAAGGTAACTTAAATAAAACAAAAATTTAAAGCCTTAAAACTACGCAACCTGTTACTGTAACATCAATAAACACAAAACAATGTTTAAAAGAGAAGCTATAAAAATGAAACTTAAAAAATTAATAATAAACAGTATAAAAAAGTACTTAAAACTAAGAAGTGTAACATATAAAATTAGTGAAATGCAGGGAATCTGCACACATTACAGTTCACCACCACTGCAGACCTGGCAGTTTCCCAGACACCAAAAACACGAGACAACAACAGGGAAAGACGGCAACAGCAACAACAAAACAGACTAATGACTTTCATCTAACACCTTCCTTGACTCCTTCCCCTTTCTCACCCCTCCATCCTCCACTCCCCCATATTCCCCCATATTCTCCCATATCCCCAGCACCCCACCCCTTACAGTGCCACAACCCTTAGGTGGAAGCACTTTTGCTTTCCAAAAGAAGAATATTGAGAGAAACTGTCTCCGTGTCCTGGTATCGGTACTTGTGACCTGCACGGGACAGTCACGAGTTGGTGACGACACCGAGACCATTCCTCCCGCCGGTCAGTCTGCGGACGACAGGGGGCGCAACAAACAGTGGGTCTTGAGTTTTATCTTTTCAAGTAATTAATTAGCTAATTATTCATGCACAGTACAGGCTGTAAATGTATTTAAAGTGTTTACCAGTCATCTCACCTTTGTTTACATTTAAAAACCAGGAAGACGATGACTAACGACACAGGAATGAATACGAGTACAGCGATGGCTACAGTCAGAACTACGGCAGGTACATCTGAAAGTACAGAACACAATTCGTCTTCAGTGTTATAAACTCTGTGTATCAAGCTCTAAGGCAATAGAATGATAGACTGTGATCATCAACCTGTTTACTTACAAGCTACTTGTTTACTTTTATAACATTCGTGTTCAGCCAGTAGAGGCGCTGTAATAGGAAACAACAAATGTGAGGGTGGCCACAATGTAGGTGTATCTACCTGGTATCAGGATAAAGTCACAGGACTTAAAGCCGTCCACGCTAGAGCCTGTCACGTGACAAGCGTATGTGCCGTTGTGGTCACGTGACGCTCGCGGTACTCTGATGACGTGGCGATCTGTGACAAGGTTGTTGACCTCGTACCCCGGGGCTGTGGTGCACTTGAGCTGGTCCTCTAGCCAGGTGCAGGTGACAGTGGCGACACCTGTAGACACACTTGTGTTAGTCATGCAGCCTGCAGTGCTTCAGTCCAACTAGTCTACTAGTCATTAGCTGATTGTCATTAATGGAGCAGCACTTGACATTGTTAGTTAGACATTTGTGTGACACACTTTCTACTGCAAAGTTGTTTGATCATTCTCATTGGAGCTTTACAGATGTAACCGAGTGGTAAGGGGGGTTGTATGGTGACAACAACAGTTCAACACTCGAACC
>SRHC01001759.1:43484-76790 GCA_004794325.1 Pomacea maculata | reverse complement strand
CTTTCGGATGAGAAAACACCAACAAAAATCTGAATTTAACAAATAAATGTAGTATCGATAAGTCTACAAAATCCACCGACGGAGCTTCAAAAGATGGAGCATGTCAAGAACACAGACGCAAATCATTTTCCGGTTGCTACATCTCTAGAAGCCCAGGATGCAGCACACCATCATACCAAGAACACAAACGTTGACATGAAAAATACAGTCTTTAAAATCTAGTAATCATTCAGCTTAAACCTACTTTACTGCTAATCAAATATTCCTCAATTGATAATGAAAGACTGGCCAATCAACAGAGGAGGCGAAAAGAACTTAAAGCTCTGAAAAGAGAAAAAAACTATGCAAATGTTGCAATAATAATGTCAATACTCCGTGTTCCTGAATAAATACTGTCGGCATTTGGCACACATCAAGACAAACGCATGCAAAACTTTTAGTGAATCCTAATAACAATGGCAAAAAGGTCGAATTAAATGGATAAAGTTGGATAAATGGATAAATATGATTATTACTTTCAACATAGCCCGCAACATCCAAACTTACAACGCACATGTATGCACGCCACTGAAATGATTACTACCCCGTGTGAAGAATTGTTGTCATCTCTCTGTGTAAATGAATACATAAGGGAGGCAAGTACTGGAACCTTTAGAAGTTCTTCAACTATAGATTACTTCCCTTCAAAGGCTGAACAAGACCACCAATCAGGCATTTTGTTATGCTCGAAAATAGTTAAAGACTCTGTGTTTAAGCGCCATCTTAAATTCGTTTACCGGATACTCAATTCAACCTGGATTTGTACTCAGCTGAATACAAGAAGAAAACAGTAAGTAAAATTTAAATTCAAATGTATAATGTAATAAACTATGTGTTTGTTTGGTACTTTATGTTTGTTTATATCGAGTAAATAAATTTTTTGTTAATTTCTAACGGTTGACCCACTTTCCGATGTGTGAATTCTCTGTCGCATACAGTTGCAATCTTTCATTAGACTTTACTACCAGTAAGCAAAACTTATATGTCTTAAAATTTACACCACGTAGATGCTTTAAAAATGCTCTTTAAAACCGAGTATCACCGGTAATTGTCAACATTGAAGTTTACTAGATAAACACATTTTAAAATACCAGTCGAAATTTTACTTTTACTTCGCCAGCTGGTAGCAGCGCGCAGTTTTTCTCTACGTAGCCAATGAACTAATAGACAATAATGAGGATGACATTAGCAAATATAGACTTAGGATGAATTGTAAAGAAGCCCATTTAAAACAGAACAATGCAGTGAGAGAGAGAAGGGCATTATTAACTGAACAAATACGAATGAACCAGGCTTGGAAATTTTTACTTTCTCCTGCAGGAAAACAAAGGATGCACACTAATTGCATTTGGGATATTAATAAATATACCAGATCTTCTTGCCTTGATCCATTTTTGTCCCCACAAAATCTGTCCACCAGTCCACAATATGCCAGTGGTAAATCTTCAGTTCGTGGGTGTAAACCAAGATGTTTGGGCATACGAAAGTGTAAAATCTGCAGCTAAGAAGAAAATGACAAAAATATAACTATAGGGACCATTAATATGACAAAGTTGGTTTAGGAGTGAAAACAATCCTGAAAAGAATCAGGCAGAGGAAAGAAATCTGAAAGTTCACATCAAAATCGACTAAAAATCACTAACAGCAGCAGAAAGGAGAAGGACAAAAAAAGGAGAGCCTAAACTCTTAGGCGAAGAAACCTAACTCACATCAAGATACAAACAATTTTTATATGCAGCTCACATTCTTCTCTCACATATTTTCTTTTTACACCGACTTGACACAGAGTTTCTAATAATACAATGAAAGACTTAAGTGATATAGAAAAAAGTGCATGTTATGGTTTGCTGTAGAAATGGCACGAGCCATTTTAGAGCCAAAGCAATAAACCATGTTTCATTTTCTATCATAATCATTATTGATAGTCTTCTTGCAAAATATTTACTCTATACTACTTATTCATTACTAATTACTCAATACTGAAAGAAAATATTTTCAAAGGATTGGCAGATTTCCTTTGTTGACAGTCAGGGTAACCTCGGCTCTCCAATTACTGACCTGAAACTAAAATCTTTCAGCAGTGAAACATATTACAATTTAATTAAAAAACAAAATAGAGTATTGTGTATATATGTACCTCTTCAAAGATTAAACAATCAGGAACATATTTTTTGGAAAATGGAACAACAAAGATAAAGATAAAGATTATAAATAAGACTATTAATATGAAATGTCTAGGTTGTCAAAATACGAAAAGCTATATTGCAGTAAAACAGATTTAGTCAAAATAATACATTTATTAAGAACAAAGATATATTAAGAATAAACACTCAGACTGCACAACAATATTGGAAAAAAAGAGAAAAATAATCAGTCAACGATGAAATCAGTTAACCTCTTTAATTTTATATGCACATAACAAATATGCTTAGTGGTAATATCTATAAAAGCTACCGTTTAATGCTTTGTACACAAACATTCCATATATTTATAAACATATTTGAAAGTATTTAATCCATCGATGTGTGTGCACACGTTTCAAGCATAGACATCAGATATGCAAATAAGCAAAGCAAATTTCTACATAAACTCTATAAACATGTATAATTGCTCAATATAAATTAAAAATACTCGTGCCCTTATACACACTCTTAATTATAATCATAATAGCACGTAGAGCGTCTGTGTAGGACTTCAGTAGCATCCATCAGCTCAACATGGGGGCTGGTAGCACTTCATAGCGGGTTTTATACTCACACTGAGTATTTCACTTCAAACAAAAGGTCAGGCAGTGATGTTGGAAGCCATCCGGTCATCTGGCTCTCTTGAGAGGCAGCTTGGTATTTCTGGAGTTCTCTAGACTAGTAATAACAACCCTATAGTCACTTCCAGTCCAGGTATCATTAGAGAGGGAGCTAATGCCATTGTTTGCTGTGTTCTCATAAACACATATGCACTTTGATCAAAGAAATAGTTCCGGAGAGAATCTGTTGATTCCATTAGTCTGTAAACAATAATTATAATAACAATGAAAAAAAAGAGATTAAACAAATTGAATAACTAACCATGATAGACATGTGGCGAGTAGCCTTCTACAGAGGTTATAACACATTATTTACACTGTCACTGTGTCAAAGATGAATTTATTTGAAGCTGCTTTCCTGTTGTCACCGTTTGATTGGAATAATAATCTAAGACAATAAAATATATATGACAGTCTATACAAACCGTTATTTTAGCTAAATTATTTTAAAAAATGAAATCTCACCTGTATGTAAGTGCAGTGTCTCCCTGATTTGCAAAAATTCAGGCAGTGCCTTCAGGACCACCGACACTCGCTAATAATCTCGCGATCTCTCGACAAATGGTGGTTGCTTCAAGCATTGATACGTTTTAGGTGGCAAACTCATTTTAATAGGCTGATTAGCCTTTTTCTAGATTACAAGATAATTATCTTACTTGACGACCTAAAGCTCTCACATTTCCAGAAAGACATTTGTTCGTCACTTAGATGACATGATTATGCACAAACATGTTATTTATAAATGTATCAAAGGCAAAAATGTTTACACATCTAATTACTAAACCAATCATATACAGAAGAAGGATATTGTAAACGTTCTGATATACATATATAATATGAATACTGAAATCCAGCACAATCACAAAAAATGAAACAGTAATTTTTTTGACTCTGCAGTCATTACTGGACCAGTTGTTATCGCATTTCAGCTTTGACACTATTATTTGCTGTTTCATCAAAGACACAGGTACCACGTTATGAGCAACATGAATCGCTCGACATGATGGAAAGGATCTGTCTGCTTGATAATTTATTGAGAAAGTCCTCCTCCCTACATTCATCTATTCAAAAAGTAAACGTGAACTAACTTCCAACAACACAACAACAGACATTTGGAGAGCTTTTTAAATGAATTGGCATAACTTCCTGTACACGATAAGACATTTCTCTAGCATAAAAATCAGACGACAATTGCTTCTATACTATCAATATTTTTTCTCCAAATGGCTCACAGACCACAAGAGATCAATACTTGCCAGTCACTTCTGGAATCGATACGTATGTCGCGTTGAACCCAGTAGCGTAAGCGTTATAGTAGGATCTGAAGCTCAGGCTCAGCTCATTGCTGGTGGACGTGATAGGTCGCGGCGATGCAAACCCACAGTATCTGATAGGATGTGAATAATCTATTATATAATCTAATATACTTTTAAAATACAAAGAATATTAAATAGCTAAAAGGGCGATAAGAAGGACTCAACAAAGATTGGAGATGATTAATAAATGGAGGAACAGACGTGGAGATAAGCATTTTAAACAGAAGCAAATTACGCAGAAGAAAAGTATATGATATGAGAGAGTAAAGTATATAATTAACCAAACTATTATGGACGAATACTTCACGACGTATGACAAATATTATACATAACCGCCAAGTTACAACTCTTTTGCAAACATTCAAAATCATCCATATTTAAAAAATTTAAAGAAAGATACTAGCAAAATGCATTGATTTTATTTTCCTGTAAATGTTGTGTCGGTATATACACCAAGATTAAGCGACTAATAAAATAAGACTTTTCCCTCCAGAACTGGAGGAAAACACAATTGGTTTTTACGAAGGTATTGGAATAATCAACCGATTGATGCTCTTATCAATCATCTTGATACAAATTTTGTGCCAATAGATGTTTCCATTTGCTTTGGTTCCAGTGGCACATTTAACGCCGTCTCCATCCTGGAGCTTGGCGACAGGGAGCGTGGTTGTTGTTGATCTGGGCCTCAACCAATACACTTGGAATCGCTCATCTCTACTTCAAGTAAACCACGGCCGGTGGGCCATCTTGGTCATAAACATGTAGCAATGTATAATATGTAATGTGCTAACTCCGTTTCCTTTTTCTTCTTTGGTCATATTTCTAACAATGCCAGCTTATAGTGGTCTATATTCCCAGCACTGACCATCAAGTTTTGCCGCTGTAGCGTACAGTTGTTCTTTATGTAACACATCTGAAAGAAGACTTACGTCCCGATCCAAGCTGATCCTGTCGGAAGACTGTCGTAGATGTCCAGGGAAGCTTCAGACCACCACCTGCACTCTTGTCCGTGGTCTGGCTGCAGGTTCTCACTCAAGAAAAATGAGGTGAAGGTCAAAATGATTTTGTGTCCAGGTTCTACTCGTATGGTAGTGTTACATCGAAGGTATGTAGGAAATGTCCCTGGGTGATTAGGACTTGTGACGAAACCTTTTTCTCCAACAAGTAGACTTTCGCCGCACTCTATAACACATTTTAAAAAATCAAAATGCGTCTACCCATATTTCTCACCTGGAACAAACTAACATCATTTCTTTGTCTACTTGCTCACTAATCCTTTCTCAATCTCCTCATCCCTAGTCCTTCAACATATCTATCTTACCTTCAATTAGATCTTTTACTAGGTATTTCCGTAAAAGACATTACGACCTTCCTTTTTCATCTCGCCAGCCGAAATCGTTTTCAATGGCTATGCCAGAACTAGTTACCTACGGGTTATTTAACACACAAATCTCCAAACTAGTCTCAATCAAAAGTGTTTGATGAATTAAAAAATCCATGCCAAGAATTAGTTTTGTTTGACTTGTCTCCAAATTTTAAATGCAAAATTTACAGTTCAATTCACGATATGAACATGACCGGAAGTGCACTCCGTGCAATAAACAAAGAAATATCACTTTACCAGCCATTGTCGACACAAAAGAAATGTTGAAGCCACCCTTAGTTATATTGCCGTCTGTGACAAAGTGTAGGGTGGTTGGAAAGTAGGTGGTCAAGCTTTGCATTGGTCCTTTTCCACAGACCTTCTTGGCCTCTGGAGGTACGAAGTATCCCGGGTTATAGGATGGAACCTGCAGGATCTAGAATTACAATCATGGTTTTGCAATAATCATCATCATCATCATCATCATCATCATCAGTAGCAGCAGTGCCAAATACTGCAATGGTATTCTATGCAAAAGATATCTCCATTCTTTTCTATTCCTAAAGCAGTAGTTTTTATTGTTTTATTGACAGATTTCTTTGACCGAAAGTCACTACATCAATCAGGCCATGCTTGTACCAAAAAGGTCTAACAAAATGTCGTTTATAGAATTTCAACTTCCTGTGTCACACCAATTTTTCTCTTTATCCAGTCTCATCATGTTTTTCATCAATTCTCATCAATCCTATGCTTATCACACATTTGTACTGCTAACTCTTAACACGTCCAAAGCCTGTATTAGTGCTGTGACAGATTGAATAACACAGAATAAACAAACCGGTAAAATTCATGCTTACCAGTGGGTCAAACGGCCTCTAGCCTTAACCGTCAGCAAATCTCCTCCTTACCTGTACGAGACTTTAAACCGGTGCTGCAGGTGAGGAGCTAAAAGTTTTGGTGAGAGGAAAATGGATGAACTAAAAGCCTAAAAGGAAAATAGCATGAGAAGGGTTTGAACTGTTGTCAACGAGGACGTCTATGAGATGTCGAGCTGTCAACCCACGGTGCTAATGAATTATCCATGAACTACCCAGTACTTTGCCCCACGTCTCACCTCCAAATAATCGTATATGCAAGATCCGTTGGAATCAGGCTCTTGTAGATCAAAGGTTTCGAAAGTGAAGGTATAAGAGATGCCAGGTTGATAGGTACGTTCCCCTATAAAATATGAACAGCTCAGATTGTCCAGGTAGGTGGCGGGGAACCGTAGCGACTGTATCCAGCCGCTGGAAGTCTTCAGTGGCCACTCACATGCTGGAATAAAAGAGGTGTCCAGAAATATTATGGTAAAAACTTACATCATAGTAACTATGCTGAAGATGTAATACAAAGTGAATTTGATAAAAGTTAAAATTACACTAGCGCATTTGTGCACTGTGGTAAACTTTCCCCAAGCCTATTAGTCCTACGCATTCTGAACATAAGTACCCATCATAACTTTCTAAGCCAGTGGTTCTCAAAGTGTGGTCCGCGGACCACTAGTGGTCCGCAGGCATAAGTCAGGTGGTCCGCGGCTGACAGTCATCATATGTCAGCAAAGTGATGTTTAAAGCGATGCATTTCTCGCATTAACATTTTAATTACAAAGAACGAGGTATACGTAGTTTTATGTCAACTTATTACTATATTACTTTTACAAAAGGACATTAAGTTTCGAATTAAAAAGAAACAAATGCAGCAATTTAAATTTGAAATTCATAGGACAGACTCATTTTTAGGCCTTGGTGGTCAGCCATAGTTTTTACTTAAGTAAAGTGGTCCGCGGTCCAAAAAACTTTGAGAACCACTGTTCCAAGCAAAGATGAAAAACGCATTATAATTTATACTTTAACCTTGGCTATGTTTGTGTCAAACAAGTTCAAACATTTCAAACGTAAATAAATGATGTTTTAACTAAAAAAGTATTTCGCTTTACGATAGCTATTAAAGTTAAAAAGCATTTTTAAAGTTTTTAAACATATGTTACCAGCCTTTGGTTGTATAAAATATGAAGAAATGTGTTAACATATTTTTTATATATAAATAACAGGATTAATAGACAGCAATGGAGAGTTAAAAATACCGAACACTAAAAATTGAGGTCGAATAATCCATTAGCAAAAACTTCAGAAGAAGTTGAAGTATATTTAGGTTTGTTCTTTTAGGCAGAACCACCATACAACAGTTAATTAGCTATCAGATTTGGCTTAAAACTCATTTTCTAAGTAGAATTCAAGGGAGCCTTTCGTATAAAATTTGTAAACGTACATCACACTCTCTAAACGCTTACGATATTTGACCGAAGCTGATTTTAAACTACAATTATCAAAGACAGTTATTTGCTGTGAAAATTATGAATATACAATAATTTCAAAGTATTTGTCTGAAATAGATGAGACATATATAAAACTTTTTTGCAATATTCAACAATATTATTAAACATGTGACAAGTAAATATGTTTACAAGGTTAAAGACTATTCCCAGTATCGCATATCTCTCAGTGATGATAGGATTTAGTTCATTTACTAGATACTATTTTATAAGTACAATCCAAACATTCCCTTTTTATTTACAATTGCTCAAACATCTTATGCAGCTCCATTAAGTCTATTTAAACTTTTAATATTTAAGGGAATCATACCTTTTCTCCACGATGCATTAAACCCTCGTCCATTATTCTCCCAGTCAGAGACAAACCTCATCGTCAAGTTGTTGCTCGCAGAATATATCACAAGTCCATATTTGTTGACATGCCTTCCACATAATCGGTAGACCTGCCCTGTGGGATATGCACCTGTGATCTAAACATACAGCACATTTCTCAATATTAAAATAGTTTCAATGCCCTTACAAAAGCAAAAGATATGTAAATATACAGGCATAGATGTAAAAGAAACCTAGCATAGACAAAAGCATAACAAACTATATTAAGAGGCCATAGTGCACAGCATCAAAGAAAAGAAACAAGACCTCGAGGTCAAAGGCGTGACACTTTTTTTAAAGCTGTTTTAAGAGAACTTCCTGGTTCTCAGTTTTCAGCACAAAGGACAGAAGCATCCGTAAACAGAGGTCTACAAAGATGACTGAGCCTGATGGCACAAGACACTTACTATCGGGGGTTCAGTCGATGTCACTGATATTCTCAGACCATTGCAAAATGTCCATAAATCAGAAAAAGCGTAAATCGCCCGTGAAATGGAGAACAGGGAAAAGTTTCAGAACAAAAGGATAGGTAATAGAGATTGTTTTAAAATAGGGATGTTGATGGTGGAAAAGACTAGGCCAGATCTGGGCAAGGGGCGGCCCGCGGGCCACAACCGGCCCGCCCGAAGTATATATACTAAATATACAATATTGGGTAAAACTGAGTTAACTATATTAGTCCGGCCCTCTAAAACCATCCCAATTTCTCATGAGGTCCCTTGGGAAAATTAATTGCCCGCCCCTGGACTAGGCACATAAAAATAATCTAAGAGAAAGGTAAATAACTCAACCACAGACATTTAGTAGAGGGTTATCTTCGCAAAGTGTGTGCGAGCGTGTGCCGTGTGGTAGGTTACCTGTGTGTTAGTACACATGTACCCGAAATATTATTATTTGTAAGTGTGGTGAGACCTTACGGTGCAGAGGGTTATATCAAGCAATAAACGTTTCTAACAAGTCTTTTCTTCTGAAAATCTGCTCTACTGATTTTTGTCGGAGAACCATTTGATGTGTGATATTTGTTTTATATGAAAACGTCTATTTACCCTTTCAGGTCACCAAATAAATCCATCTCACGGGGCTTTGTAGCTAGAGAATCAAACATAAGTGGTCTTGGAAATTAACCTTAGGTACCATAAAAGCGCAGATAGGTTGTTCTGTTATTTCCATTCTGAATACATCGCATCATCCCGTCGTGGTTCACTGAAGCTACTTAAAGAGTGTTGAGTGCTATTAGTGTTTTCGTGGCAAATACTAATAAATGTAAATATCTTTTACTTATTATAGTTTACAATCAAGACATATTTTTAGGTTAAGTTGCAATATTTATTTATTTTGTTTGTTTCTTGTGTTACAGAATTATGCAAAATAACAAGCAAATAAGTTCATGCAACTAGAAATTATGAATGGTAACCATCAAAATGCATACATCTGTGTAAGACTGACATCCATACGTTTTAAAGACGGCCATAGAGTTTAATTAAGAATAAAAAAAGTTAGTGCTATTTTTATTGTATAAAGATGAAGTGTGTTTTACATATTTACTTTTTTTTCAAAAAGCTATCAGAACTACAAGTGGTAGACCAAAAATACCTTTTCACACCAGTGCGATAAAGATGTCTTTTAAACCTGTTATGTCAACAGCTCTACAACTGTGACATCCACAACCGCAGCGTGGTTTCTTCCCAATATCATTAATGTCATTAGACCTTTCACATAGTACTACACGAGGTTTTCCGTTCTGCGGCGTCTGGTGTAAAAATTCCACATGGAGGAGGCCCTCGTTTAAAGCCGCACAAAAGCTCAAAGACCACTTTACTACTGGATAATTAGCTAGAAACGTTCTTTCACACGCCCGTTGCCTCAGTAAACGGTGTTCACTATCGCCTTTATCGTTCAGAATCTTCGTGGAAAACATCACATGACAAGCCCTTTATGACCATCACACCTCTAGAGATTGATGTGAATAGAGCTTAACTCAAGAAGGTGAATAATAACAATAATAAAGGAAATATTTGTGTAGCGCATAGTCTCCCTCGTGAGGAGCAAGCTCTTAACACTTAAAACAAGAATGGACTTGAGATACAGTATACAAGGGATGGAATAATAAAAACACTACTGGCGATGAAAAGAAGACAAACATAAAAAAACCAAGTAAATAAGAACTGAGAGTATCGTGATGCTACAGAGGAAGTCTAGCAGGAAAGTAGCAATAAGTGGAAAAGGGGGAAGAGTGAAAAAGGACTAGAATTATGTGGACTGTCTTAGCAGAAATCCTTAAGGAAGAGGTGCATTTTCAGTGCAAATCATAAGATTTAGCTGTACGTAGGTGGTGGGTATGGAAAGGGAGAGAGTTCCATTGTTTATCTGGACAACGACCAAAAGTCCTGTGACCATATGCTGTTGCTCTGATGACAGTAATAGCCGAGGTGGACAGAATTTGCAGAGTTTGACTAGCCGTTCTATATCGGAATTGCTCACCACCACTCAAGACAGGTCAGTGTGGCGAGATTTGCTAGCAGCTGAACTATCTAGTTGTTCCCCAGCAAGTTCCAGTAGTTGGTTACCATAAATGTGGTTCACTGTATCAAAAGCACTCTTTTCTCTTCAGCTACATTCACCCTTCCTTATAAATCAGGTACCTAGTAATTTTAAGGATCATGCGATCCACAATATGTTCTTACCAGCAAAGAATCCCCATCACAGAAAGACTCGTTAAACAAGGATTCAATGTCGAGGTCATCTATGTCCACCCTGATGTTGAAAAACTCTTCCACTGTGATCCTCCACTCGCACACTCGCAGGTTGTCGTAGTTGGCCGGGTAGTTTGGAGACGACACAACACCCTCTTCACCAGAAATGTCCCCGCCACAATCTCTCAGAACTGGAAAACATATTTAGTTAATTTGAACATTTATTTTGAACGTATAGAGTAGGATGGAAATAGTTTTATACGAGTAATCGATGACATTTTTAATTTATTGCTATTTCTATCGTCTCTACTTCTGTCGTCTATGTGATTGAAAGAAAGAGGACGAGAGATAAAAACAAGAATATAAAAATATATAAATGAAACGATAAATCAATAAAGAAATAACCCAGAAAGAACAAGAAATAACCAAACAAATGAGTAAACATACTTTTAAATCATCTTAACTGTCTCCAGAAATGGCCATTTCTGTACTTTGACTAGTCTAATGAACATCGTTTTAAGTAAAATTTTAAAATATGGATATATTAATCTTCATCAGGATGTTCCTTCGCACTTAGCATAATCAATATAACATTAGGTGTTTCACAAAATAATTTAATATAAATTTAATTTATATAAATGTGACTCTAAAAGAGACACAAAACCTTTTTTTGTTATTTTACTTACATTGTTTTCTGTCATAAAGCTACTATGTGAAAACCACAAGCAATGCCTTTTTGAATAAAAAAAAAAGTGTTTTACTGGCAGATTCATTGAAAGACTTGTAACGAGCTGCAAAAGCAGCCCGAGTGAAGCCAAAGTCTTCGTCAAGGGTCAGCACAACCACAAGGCGCCGGGTGGTAGATGTTACAGGGTTATAGCTGGGCAGTACATCAGCACTGCACAATCTGCAGTAGAAACATTTATTTGTTTTTGTCAAGTACAAACCCTACATTCACGGCGCCACACAATTTTATTTATTTATTGTTAAAATCTATTACAGCCTTTTTAAGTATCACCTTTCTTACTCGATACTTTACTCAAAGGAATTGAACAATGAAACCCCTCGTGACAATTGCATGTTTCCTTCACAAAAATTCAAAATATAAATACAGTGGAACCTCGGTTAGCGAACGCCTCGGATAGCGAATATTTCGGATAACGAACAAAAATTTCGTTAAAAGTTTGTCTCGGATAGCGAACAAACTTTCGGATAACGAACAGCCACGTGAACCTCACGTGACCGACCAGCATGTCATCATTCGCGCTCGAGACACAGTTACGATCGGTCGTTCCTTATCTATGCGCATTCTTCTTATTTGGTGATTTTTGTGCTTTATTCTAATAAGATAATCCACAATAATGGCTCCAAAGAAGATTAAGAGCAATTAATAGTAGTGAGGTAATGACAAGGAAGCGGCCAACAAATGAATTGAAAAAGGAAATGATTTCAAAGTGTGAAGGTGGCATGCGTCTGTCGGATATGTGATGTCGTATTATCGAAGAGTTTTACAAAAAGACAGAAGGAACAGACACTGGACAAGTTTTTGCCTTTAACCTCAAAGCTACAGAAAAGGGAAGTCACTCCTATTTTATAATGTCACGTGTGCTCATGGAGGGGGAATCAAAGCAGTAATTCCACCCCTTCCTCCCCACACCTGCTTCCACCCACGCCGTCAAAAGGCAAGTTTTCTGATGTTTAAATGGTTTTGTTAATGTTTTTATGTTTATTTAACTCCATTTATATTGCATTATAACTGTTCTCATTAAAACAAATACCTATATAGCCTGTAACTTTCAAATAGCGAGTCAACAGGGGCTGGGAACCAATTTAATCTATTTCCTTTATTTCCTATGGGAAAAATTGTTTCGGATAACGAACATTTCGGATAACGAACAACTTTCCAGAACGGATTAAGCTCGTTAACCGAGGTTCCACTGTAGAAGTATTTAAGTTTTCACAAACTCGTACCGCACAAGTAAGCTGCCGTCTGTTTGTGATCCATCGTAAATCGCCAGATAAGTGCGTGCGTATTCGTTACATCTGGTTTCCGTTTCTATGTGTAATTCTGTAATGAGGAGCTGAATTATTTCGTCCTCTTCAACTTCAATAGTCCAGACGCAGATTCCGTTCCTGTGGTAACCGTTGATGTAATCAGATGAATATGTGCTAAGATCGATGTCTCCAGCGCTGGCATTTGTCACTGAACCACACGTGGCTGTAGAAAGCAAGAAATAAAAGATACATGGATAGATAAATGCCCCAGAAGACAAGCATAAAAGCTCCCTAGTACTTTTTATTTAAATTTTTAACTTTTCTGAGATAAAAGCGCTAAAAGTAGCTATAAAATGATGCAAAGAACATTAGTTTCCATATTGTAAATTTGGTTTTTTTTACTCCTCCATACCACCGCAAACGAAAACGTGTGTCTTGCATTGTCAGCTTACATATTTTGTAAGAATAAAAGCATTTCTTTGTAGATAACTAAAAATTTTATCATTAGTTCATCATTAGTTCACACAAAAATACAAATAGTTCCATAGATATAACAGGACCCTTTAACATAATTCCACTGTGCGTCTACACCAGACCTGGGCAAACGCCGGCCCGCGGGCCGGATCCGGCCCGCCTTCTGTCTCTGACCGGCCCGCCCGCTGGCCCGCCCGCCAGTATATATACTATATATACAGTATTGAGTAAAACTGAGTTAACTATATTAGTCCGGCCCTCTAAAACCATCCCAATTTCTCATGCGGCCCCTTGGGAAAATTAATTGCCCACCCCTGGTCTAGAAAATAATACATTCCTTTCTTTAAAAAGAATTGTCAAATTTCCTTAAAAATTCATTCTTTATTAATACAAAATGCGAAACCGTTTGAAAAATAATATCTGGTAAATAGCAGTTGGTTTCTGTGCTATACTGTCTGTAATACTTACAGTTCTCTGTAGCCAAGAACATCACTGAGAGATCGAAGTAAGATGTGTAGTTGGCGATGTATTCGACGAGTATGTTGTTGGATGCATCATCTAATGTAATCATGTTGTATCTGGATTTACTTCGATCAGACAAATAACACGTTGAGCTGAATAATTATTCCAAAAGTTAATTTCTGAATGAAGTTTCAGAAGAGCCATTTAAAATAATTATTCATTTTGAATAAATTTGTAAAAGTGTTCAGTGATTTTAAATATATATTATCTATATAGTATATATTATATACAGTCCCTCAAAGTTTGCACTGTGATAAGGAAATAAACTTACATCTTCTCATACAATTCTGGCCGACTAAATGTTTCATAATAATAATTGAACGTTTCTGTTTTAATGTTAAAATAGGTTACATCTTATTAATTCATTAAACATGTATATGTAGTTTTAAAATAAAACCTATTAATGACTTCCTCTTGCAGAAAACAGAAGCGCTGATAGCAACTCACACTGTGATCAAAGAATTTTCATCTTTGGTTGGTCCTCTGTACATTCTAAATTGTTGATTTCTGGACTCGCTGCCATAGAAGTAACCTATCATCATGATGGTGAGTCCCTGGTCTGCAGTTACCTCCCATTCACATCTTCCTTGCATTGGGTAATTCTGTCTAAATCTCAAGGAATACGAAATATTTTTGTGGAGCCGTATGTCTGCATTTCCACATTCTACAAACAACAGAGTAGATAATAATAATTATTAGAAAAATAATGTACACAATTATACAGCGTTATATTCCAGCAATATGTTTAAATTTTTTCCTCTTTACAAAGAATAATAATAACAACAATAATAATATTAATATTAATTAAAAAAAACTGCAAATGCTACTATTCACACCATTGTTGCAATCATAGAACAGATCACACAGGTGAGAATCACTTTTATTTAGCTGCTCATAGGTCTACTGAATGATTCTTTGAAAACCCTAATGAGTTTAGAAGGGAGGCAGCACAACTCATCATCCTTCATGTTTTCAGATGCATCTGCTTCCCTCTGTCGTTTCGGTCCAGTGCTTTACGAATCGTCTACACTCTGCTATAATTTCTGCAGAAAATGATATTAGGGAAAACAGATTTCTATTTCTTTAGTTCATCTCCAGAGCCCGAAAAGGTTAATGCACTGATGTAGAAGCTTTTCTAAGATTGGTTAACAGTTACATTTCTACAAAACAAAACAAAACAAAACAAAACAAAACAAAACAAAACAAAACAAAACAAAACAAAACAAAAAACAAAAGAAATGAAACAAAAAGTAGATCAATTGCTACTCAGAATACTTTTGTGCATAACTCAATACATTCTAAGGATCTATATTATAACGAAGGAAAAATATTTTACACTGCACCAACTGTGTGATCTTCGCACCAAATGCACAAAGAAACCGTTATGGCATTAGTAGCCTGGCAGTTGACAGGACAATGTAAAACTCTAGATAAAATCCAAAGGCAGCAAAGTACACTAAAGCACACTAAGCTCTGTACACTAAAGCTCACTAAGCTCTGTACACTAAAGCACACTAAGCTCTGTACACTAAAGCTCACTAAGCTCTGTACACTACACTAAAGCTCACTAAGCTCTGTACACTACACTAAAGCTCACTAAGCTCTGTACACTAAAGCACACTTAGCTCTGTAAGCTAAATCTCACTAAGCTGTGTACACTAAAGCTCACTTACCTAGCACCATGCTGACATTAGCTTGAAACCCAAAGCCGGCGGAAGCGTTCAAGCTGGAATTAAATAAAATGCGGTAGACATCTCTCAGGTCAGGAGGAGTCGAGTTCTGGCAAAACCTTTGGGTTGGTGAGTTAGAGTAGACCTGAAATTAATTTCAAGGAAAACTTTTAAAAGGCATAACTGGACAACTGCATATAAAACTGGTTCCGTTTGACAATTCAGCAAAAGGAAATATTGTCAAACTGTTTCAGGTATGATTTTGTTTGGTATACACATTCTTCTGCACAAAAGAAAGATCAGTTCACTTAAAATAGAACAGAAAACTGACAAAGATTGAAAGAAAAACTACAAGGAGAGACTACATAGAACACAGGTAGGTGTACACAGACATTTTTACATACATACACTCACGTATACACCAGCTCACTAAAGCTATTAACGGGTTTGAGAGTAACTGGTTTCCGTTTTTGTCATGTCCTGTATTTTGAAAGTGATTTTTGGTGATTGCGATGTCAACTGTTCATCTGAGTTTTTGTTCTTCTGCCTGCTTCGCATCATTTTGCAGTCCTTGTCTACGTGTATCAGCAGCCTGGACTGAAATCTTCTGTCTTTGTTCAGCTTTTGTGCTGATGCCTAGTTTCTGCCATCAACCTGAGTGCACACTGGACATGGGGAACCACTGGTATTATTATTATTAAAAAACGTCAAGCGCAGCCAGGGGCGTTAACGGGCGGAAGAATTTGTCTCAGTCTTTTAGCTACAATAATTATTTTTTCAAAGTATCCAAGTAATAATGTAAATCTGTTTTCATTGCCTTAAAATCTTGAGGTACAGGCTAGTGTTTCTTCGCTGTCATTGAAACTTTATAAGGTGACAAAATAAGCAACTGCCTAAAAATCATTTCTAGATTCCCCCTTGTGATGACCAGGGCCTGTCAGTGGGGTGCAGTTGTCCAGGGGTGACGTACCTCGATGAAGTCACTGTCACATGATGTGTTCGGGAGGTTAAAGTAGGTGAAGCTGATTCTCCAGGTGCTGAAGGTATTCGGAAAAGAAAAGTAGTACCAGCAATATTGGTCCCCGTAGTATTCATTTGGAAATCCTAGCGACTCGATAGTCCCATTATAGTCCCATGGGATTTCTGTGCCGCACACTAAGTGCAGTTAATATAAAAACAAAACATTTATTAGTGTAGATCACACGCGGGGTTTCTGGCACTCAGTTTCACATCCTATATAATGCTAAGAGCACAACAGAAAAATATCGTTTTGGAAACTTTAATATTTGGGTAAAATAGTAAATGATATACAATTATTTATATAAAATTGAGAAAACAGGAATAATCAAATATAATTTAATGAAGATAAAGCACTTTAAAATAAATATATTGACAAAATAGCGAATCGATCTCTTTTGCAGTTGCATTTAATGCTAAAACTTTATAGTGTTCTCTTCATTTTTCTGCTATTCAAGCAGATATCTTAAAAATTGTTTTCATTTTGTTGATCTCCCATTTCTTTTTCTTTTTCCCTGGAATTACATTATTATAACTTCATTTAGTCACTAATTACAAAACACGACAACAAAGCATTACTTACTCTGGCTTGTAGTCACTGATACACCAGTGAGGTGAAGAAGCAGGAGGAACCAAAGATTAGCCATGAGTCTACCCATTCCTCCACCTAGTCATTGAAGACAGATATGAAAAATAATCAGATGTTCTTCTATCGGGCTATCTGTCTAACTAGCCAGTGCACTTGCTTCATCGGGGTTGATGTTTGCCACTACCAACTCTTCCAAACTGCTGTTGCTTTATTTAGTGTTGGTTAATTTATGACTTCGCTTAAGTCTGGTGGGGATTGGAAAAACCTTGGCGATGCCATAAGGTTTATAACTGCCATAAATATCGACACACTCCGTTTTAACTATGTCATAAACATTATGCTACAAACAGGCTTTGAAAAATGCAGGTTGTTTCTCTAAAAGAGAATAAGGTCTCATAACGATGAACTCGCTCGCTGTCACAAATCTGAAACATTTTTTGTCAAACATCTTTACATAATAACATTCTGCACTTTCCTTTTGAAGGATTTACTGCAGAGTGAATAAATGAATATGCATCAAATTATTTTGTAATTTAAAATAGTGAAAAAAACTATACAGAATTTTTTAAGGCTTAGTTGCCTTTTGGCACACATGATACCAAAGTGGAAAAAGAAGATATAGAAAGTAATAAAAATAATGGAGATGATCATGATGGTCATGATAATAGAATTTGTAAAACACATTTTCTCGTGCAAAAGTGATCCTCACAGGCTGCACACAAAAGACTATAAACAAACCGACAGTCAGTCCTACAATGGACGACACCATGACAAACAGGAAGTATTTGAATAAATGCACGAACAGACATTATATTTCACTACGTAACATAAAAGTCGTAAAACTGGTTTTCACAATATCAATAAAACAGTCTCTCAGCCGCTAGATGGCGCATGATTTATAGGTCAAAGCTTGACCCTTGTAAAGAATGCGACTGTCTCTTTGGTGGAGGGTGCGATGGTTGGTAGAGGTAATATAATTTATTACATAGTACTTTATTTTGGACTTGGCAGTGGGAAAAGCCAGATCAGAGCCTTACTGTAAAATAGTAGATATTATAATACTAGTTTCTTTTGCGTCCTTACACCTACCAACTTTTAATTTAATAGTTTTGGCGAGAATGACATTCCTGTTTTTCAAAAAGGGTGTGCAGTTTCGTCTCTAGTATGTTGATATGCTGATAGACCCACAGCCACTCAAATGTAATTATACACACCCTGCTTTGTTCTTTCCATTAATGAGGACAGCAGGTGGCGATCAGTGACAAACTACAATGTCAACACGCTTCAGTGACTGTTGTGTTTACGACACAAACTGAGCGTTGAAAAGCCCAACATGGAGGTGAATGTTCAGTTGGGGAAAACTTGGCAGTCTCCTGTTATCAGACGACCATCTTGATTTGGTCTCCAACATATAAAATTATTCTACACAATTAGTCGGAAGTGTTTCCAGCAGGTGTAAGGGAAGATGTTGCATTTTCCTTGAGTATCACTTCTAGCACACTCCAGTTCTAGTCCTTTTTCATCCTTCCTCTTTTCCGCTTATTACTACTTTCCTACTCGTTTTCCTCTCCAGAATCACGATATTCTCAGCTCTTGTTATCTAGTTCCTCTTTGCCTTTTCTATTTTTGTCTTCTCTTTGTCGTCACCACTGTTATTTAGTCTTCTATGACTTGTATGTTGTCCATGTCTCATTACTGTTTTAAGAAAAATTAATTTCGCAATTTGCTGTGTACTGCCATATATTAGCCCTATCAGCACACAACAGAGCTCGTGTCGAATGCAATGGGGATCTGGAGCTCTGGGTTCAGGCTGTTTTGTTCTTTCTCGTCATTTGACACGTCGATTTGAGTGGTATTAATCTGTCTGTGCAGGTGTATTCCGAGCAGATTATCAAGTGGGTATTAAGAGCCTACTGGCTAGGCAAACCTTGCTTATAATTGAAATTGAGAAGGTTAAGTCAAATAAGCATAGAAGGCCTTCTTACATTTGAGAATACACCAGATCGGGAGGCATGGCAAACACAGAAATATTTTGGAAAATTCTTGCTTAAACGATCATCTTCTTTCCAGTCATCAAAGCTGGCTCAAAGCGATGTGCAAAACAACACACAAAGCTGTACATTTGTAAAGTACACTTAAACGTGGCTGTCATGGAGGTTGTGTCAACACATTGAAAATAAAGAAAATAAATGGGGGAAGACAAGAGGTCAGAAGGTCAGCTTCCCCCTCCAGAATCTAAGGCAACAGGGAAAATAGTCCGTGAAGAAGTAAGTATAACGAGCTACAGGAAAGTAAGGACACTATCCTTAATCAAACGAAAACATAATTGTAGAATTAACATGGTCCAGGTAGGACGCTTCAGATCATCAGACAGTGTCGAAGGAAACAGCTAAGTACAAACAAAGGAGTTTAGAACAGCGGCAGAAGGTGTACCAAAGACATACAGAGTAAACAGCACGTAGTAGACACGAAAATCCACGGGCACCGACAGGAAGAAGCAGGAGAGCAGTCATCGTCAAACCGTTTAGACAAAGGAAGCTACCAGCATTCTCTTTTCCCCGCCTTAATTAACCTGTCCTCATTAATCAGCTGCTGAATGAGCAGGAGGAGTAATCCAGCCACAGGTCCGAGCAGGCCTTGACTTAGTGACCTTCTGCTCCACGGTCGACTACACCAACGTTTCCTTCTCTACTGTAGATGCTTTGATCTTCAGGCAGAAAAAAAGGGATGATCCTGATCTTTCTACTATTTTGTGTATGATGAACGTGCTAGGCTTCAATCCTACAATGTAAAGAACACAAATATTTCACTTACTGTTGCTCCGCTGACTCTGGAGGAGCGCTTGTTCGATACCCCGTGGGGCAACGAACAGTTGGTGCTTATGTCGAGACTGGGTACCTGACTCTAAAGAGACTCTGACCTTTGCAGATGGGCCGCACTCTCAGATACAGGTGGCTCCTAGAAAAATGAAATCGTTAACACATCACTCTCCAAAAACCGAGAAAGGTTAAAGAATGACCTGAATCTTTTACCGCTACTTCGATTAAGGACGAGCAGATGTTGCGACCGGCATGTGCTTATTGTAGAGAACATTTCGAACAAAAACTTTTAGTAAGATAAATAGCAACGACAAACGTCCAGCAATGACAGAGGATGTGCTCTAGAAAATTTATTGTCCTGATAATGTAAAAGGTGAGAAGGTAATGCTGTAGAGTTTCAGTTGCTGTCGCATGAGATGTTAAATAACACATTGTCTCGAGACAGATTTATGTCCATATCCTTTCACTTCTTTAATCTTGATGACTTAAAGGTCTAGATGTTAGAGACTCTGCTGGTGATAAACACACACCCAGAGTCATTCGAGTGGTTTTACCACAAAGTAGAAACAATTGCTTATATGCTGTCCAAACATATTATTTCTTTACCCAAGACAACTATTAACACCTATGCACTACTCAAAATCCTAGGGGTCACGGCCGGATAAATAGCACTAAGCAAATTTATATCAATACGTGAACACCAAGCTATTGTAAATGCATTACATATTAAGATATAAATTATGTATATTTAAAAGAAGAAAAACTTTCCTATACCTAGTTAGAAATCCGTCGAGGTCCTCACAGACTCCTTGGATACGGTGTATAGGAAATTAAACAGCACACAGCATGGTCAATACCTTCCGACACAATTTCTCACTTTCAAACTTTTTTTTTTTTTTTTTTTTTTTTGCTATTTGGACGATAGAGGCATGCAAAACGCACTTAAGTCATATTACGAGGACCTTAAAATGTGCCAAATGTCAACGGTTAATGGTAACCAAGGGTGATGTCACCTGAAAACCCGACATGTCCTAGCGACGAGCGGGACAGGTGCCAAACAGAATGTCGTTAAATCAGAACAGGGGATCGCTTTCCAAGACACACAGGTGCACGCCACAATGCCGAGGAACACGAGGAACCTGTAACTTGGGCTTTACTATTTAGTGAATTGATCTATGTGTTAAAGTTACACTCGGCTAACACGAGTAAAGCGTAAAGCTGATCACAAAATTTCCTGGTATTAGCTAATGTTAAAACCTTTTCTTTTCTTTTTTTCTTTTTTTTTTTTTTTTTAACAAAGCTAGAATGAGCGAGTACTTCTTTAAAGTTAATACGAATTTCTTCACACAAGCCAGACATAATCACAATTCTCATTCATGCTTCTCCAAGTAATAATTCAATATGGCTTTTTATTTGATAAGACGAGTTTTCACAAGTGTGAGTTACAGGCACGACGGTGGATTTCTGAATGCTCGTCTTATAGAGATTTTTTCATTCCACGAACCTAGACAGTAACTAGTCATTCAAAGCTGTTTCAACTGATATGTGTGGTCATCATGCAATCATGAGCAGCAAGATGTCAGAGTTGGGACTATGCGTCCAGGGCATTAGATTTTACAAAAGGTAATTTTACTTACAGGAGGTCACAGGTACTTTAGGTGTAGGCTCGAGCTTCCTGTTCAGTACACGGCAAAGTGGAAAAGAAAGGTGAAAAATGCTTTGGCAGGCCCCACTCGCTGACGACTGATCTGATGAAGGTCTCAGTTCGCCGTCACACGGGTAGACGTGACTCCCATTGGGTTGGGAGGATCCTTAAAATGCGCCAAATGTTGATAGGGTACCCTGGGGTAGCTGAAGGTGACGTACCCGAAGTAGACAGAAAATCCACTTTCTATTGTTGACGACCGGGGCGGCGAGAAAGAGACCGTCGTCGAATCAGAACGGAGGACTTACTCTCCGCGACACGCAGGTGAACTCCATTCGGAGTCATTAAGACTAGTTATAAATAGTAATATATAGATAATTATAAATAGCGGTGAGGAGCATGAGGAACTTAAAACATTGCGATTTAGTAAACAATTCTGTCGTTCTCAAACTACACTCGTCCCACACGAGACATCTCGCTAAAGCATGAAGCTAATGACCACAAAGTTTCCTGCTCTTAACTATGAGGCTAAAACATTTTTTACAAAACAGAAATGAGCAAGTATGTCTTTAAAAAAAATAATACAAATTTTATCTCAAATATCATACATAATCACAATTCTCATCTACGCTTCTCTACGTAATAATACAATTCGTTTACCTTGATTAGATGACCTACTCCCCTTAGTCCACGACCAGTCTTTGCCTGACATCTTTGACCTGGAAAAAAACTGTCAACGAGCTTAGGTCAGTGATGACAAAACTATATTTGCTTTAAAGATGGAATTAAAATTGAAAACTTGCTAAAAATGTCAAACTAAATAATCCAGGTGATACTGGAACAATGCACTGTGGACCTTCAGTAGTTATAAATAATTACCTACAATAAGGTTGAGAAAACATTATAATATATAATAAAATGTTCTTTTATGTTTGGTTCATCAATAACTGAGAAGCATTGCATAGGAAAGCTTCTGAAATAATCTTCTTTGTCTTTTAGGTAAAAAAATCATCTTCATTATTTTATGTCTTGCTCGCTGTCGCACTTTTTATGGTGAGAGATGTGGGAGTATTATTCAAATGGCCAGTCAAGAAACAGTTCAAGGGAAGCAATCATGAAATACTAAGAAAATGAGTCAGACGTGGATTACTTCCCTGTTACTCGCCTGCCTCAAAGCGATGTACCTTCACATTTGTCCTGTGTAATTTCATACTGTGAATTTATTTTGTTAATATAGTGTTTGTGTCTTCAGTGTTGTCTAATGTTGTTTTGCAAAACACATCTATTAAATCGTAATAATTGGACTAATAAGGAATTTGCTGACAGAAATCTACTGTTGACATACATCTGCACTAACCATTGGACGAGAAGTGACTGTGTAACAAGCAGTTACTCATTTTCTTACTAGGGTGCACTGCGTGCACAGCAATTGTCACGATTCTATTTGATTATTACACAATACATGTTAACCTGCTAGCTTGTGGTTAGTGAAACCAACATCAGTTAACTGATTCATGGGCAGTGGATTAAAAAGCACAGTAATTTACTGATCAGCTTGCAGTTAAAGAAATGCACTGAATTTAACTGATAAGTGTGTATTGACAGAAACCTACACCAATTAACTGATGATTAGTGTGAATTGGAAAAAACGATAGCCGTTAACTAATTAGTGTGCAGTGCAAGTAAACCAAAATAATAAAATGCATCACTTCTCTTTAGTACCAATGCTAAACCTGTTGAAAAGGAAGAAAATAAGAAATATTTTCATTATTTTCGTTCGGAGACTTTATCTCTGCTCACGTGACTACCAACTTATGAGACAACTTAACTCCAACCTGTATGAGGCGGTTTGCCCATCAACCTGCATGAGGTGCCTTGAATAATTGTGCTCTAACCACTCTCATAAACCTCTGAGACAGCTTGACCACCAGTCTATGAGACAACCCGATCACTAACCTATGAGACTGACCATTCACCTATAAAAGAGCCTAACTGTCAGTTTATGAGACAATCTTAGCCTCGCCGCCAGACGTGACTGACCTTTGCCCTCAGTGAGAGCTGTCATCGAGTTGTGCTGGAGCGACATTTGTCACAAAGATGGAAAGACGGAAGTTAAAAGAAGAAAAACCTTGCTAAACATAATGGACTGAATTACCCAGCTAATACCAGAACCATGTACGGCGGGCTTTTGGTCTTTGCAGACGATTACATGCAACAAGGTTAGTGATGTCTACCACCCCTTCCTCCCCTCTTACGGCCATCGATCTCTCTCCCGCTATTTGCTCTCCAACAAGTGAGGGGTGAGTGAGGGAGCAGAGAAATCGATGGAGAAATTATATATTGAGACTTCTCTGTGTGGCGAGATTACGGCTCTTGTAACGATTGACGGCAAGCCACCCAGCCACCCCGCCCTCCACAGACCCGTACATAACAGTCGTCTGAGTTGAGGACCTTCACACATGGCTGCCATCATGTCTTCTGCTGTGTTGCACGACTGCTCCCACTGCGTGCCGACAGACATTTTTATTTTCTATTATGAGATTAGAGGAAGTACCAAAGCTTTGGCATTCTAACCGTAAACCAGATGTTGTTTTATTCTGATGGCAATTCATACTCAATAATTGAGAGACTTCAGCACCTTCATTGACTGATCTTTATCAGCTTTCTTTAATAAAATGCATAAAAACACTGAAAGAAAATAGGATCAGGAAGAGTTTCATTGTTTTGTCTTCCACACCCTCCTTGTTGCTTTGATCTTCTTCGTTTTGCCTTTATTCTTAATTTAACCTTTTAGAATTTCTTTAACAAAGAGTGAGCCACACACTAAGAAGCTGTAATAATACTTTTAATTAAGAAAGTGAACAGATTTTGACACAAGCAATGCTCTACTCAGTTGGTTATATTTAGCATTGTTTACCTTGTATACTCTTTAATAAAAGGGTTGTTATAGCTAACGGTCAACTAACTGCCCAAGGAAACTTCAGAGAACTGGTGTACAGAGATAGGTGTTGTGGCCATGTGCTCACCACATGGCTGTTTCTGGTTGAGAAACCCATGCAATTATTCATCAGCTCCAAGCTTCTGAGATAGCGATTTCGTGTTGATCTCTAACCCTCTGCAGTCAGCACCTCGAATTCGAAACTCCGACTGATTTGCTGTACACTGTTCTTTTGTTCACTAACCACAAAGCCTCAAGTTTTCTCACAATATTCCCTGCAGCCTTCATCGGCGTCAGAAGTTCAAATCTGTGCGATATTCCATATAAGTTTTTGTTTATACACTATGCTCATTTATTAAAACTAATTTTAGCGCTTCATCACCTGTCAACATTTTTCAACTTAATTTGACGTTTGGCTAACATTAAACTTTTCCTCCAATCTTTAGTAATGAGAGAAAAAAGTGTTTCAAACTCAAGGGTGATTACTCTCAGTGTGGCAGACAGCGACACTCCTCCATGTCGCCTCGCCCTTACAATTGGTGGAAACAGGGCGGAGTGCAGCGACGATTGATGGCAAGGACTACATTTACATAGAAGCCATGCTGCCACTTGCTGTCAAAGTGTCGGCTAAATCTGGCAAAGCAGGTTCTGTGCTTCTAGTGATAGTGGTACCCAATATAAACAACACAAACAGCTAAGAAGAAATTGTGGAGGGTCACTTTAGTGCGTGTGAGCCACTCACGACCGTTGACGTCAACACACACATGTTTTTGCCACACCTTGAAAGATTGTGTGTGTCATTGTACTCTTATCGTTGAAATTTGCTTTCTTCAAACTAACGAGGAAACGTGTAGTCTATCAAGTCAACACACACACACCTGTACACGTGACTTATAAAGGGAGGAATGGCGTACATCCTTGTCATGTACCACATACAACGACAGAGGAGGGTAGAAACACACCCCCTCTATCGTTTTCTCAGTATAAAAGTTTATAAATAAGCCGGTATTTTTTTCTTCTTGGGCAGCCTTATTCTCAGTACACAATACACAAATACTTGCTAGAATGATAGTAAATGATAATAATCCCAGCTGCAGATTCTGTAATTCCAATTCCTTAACGGCCGTTTTTTTCGAGGAATCCTTGTCTTAATGTCATTCTTATTCCAACAAATGTGACCAAGTTTAACGAAGTTGTGACAAAGGTTCTTAAATCCGGTTTATTTTTTAAACAGACTCAGCATGTTTCAAAAAAAAAAAAAGAAAAAAAAAAAAAAAAAAAAAGAAAGCCGTTAGCTGGCACTAACAATGCACCCGATCAATGTTAACAGAATTAATGTCATTCTGTACAGCCTACCCCGCCCACGACTCCAGTCTGCGGGTGAACACAATCGCACTCAGCCAACTACCTGGCTACATGCCACCACAGGACCGGTCAACCTCCTGGGTGGCTAGGCTACACGGTTAGCACCGATGAACCCTAACCCTGAATAACGCCTGTGGAAATGGAGACCTTTCAAATGGTGGCTCAGGATTCACGTGGATTCAATGATGAGACCGAATGAGCCTCGTTCCACCAACCCTGGGTTGGGCTGCATGAAAGGGTGCTAAGTCTCTCTCTAGCCACTTGGCGCTAAATCAACTTAGGGGTTGTGCCCCTGGCTGCCTCTTCCCTGATGTCACTGAAGCTGAAAATGTAGTGGCATCCGTTGGCCTATAAATAGCTGTCAGCTGAGTGTGCATGCCAGAAATCGACATTTAATGAGAAAAACATCGATCTTGTCCATGTTGCAGCCTAAGCAGGCTGCTGTGTTGGTACCATCTTCTCCTTACACTCACGAGATACAAGAGTAGCGAGGGGAGAGACAGACCTGGAGGTCAGCGCTGACAGGTGAGTCGTGTCTACATCATACCCCCCTTCATAAAGGTCTCACCATAGAAATAGCTTTTTCTTTACATCTTGAAGTCATTTATCACCTTTTAGAAATGTTAGCGGTATCTTTTTTCGTTTTCATCACAAACTAGATTCCAGACAGCAGTATGTCACGCCTTGTGCTTAATGTAGAATTGATCGGACAAACGGTAACTTCTACCCTCATTTTAAAGAACTAGTGATGCTTATTTTTTTTTTCTAATGATTGGGTGACATTTAGTTTAAGATAATATTTTCCTATATCTGGGAAAATATATATTTCCATCCTCGAAATACAAGGCTAAAAATCTGACCAAGCGTAGAAAGCGCTCAACAACTCTGACGTCAGAATTGTACAATGTACATGAATACGCCTCCGTTGTGAAGTCTCAACCAATGTTTCCATCTTTTCCTCCGACTCAAAAGATATGACAAGAGTAGGGAGGTGAAGGGTATACTGAAGGTCAAGGCTGACACGAAAGCTGAGATCATATGTTAATAAGGGTGTACAAACGTGACGTCACTATTTCGACCATTCCCTGTGCATGATGATGTAACTCGAATGGTGCATCTACCCAGACTTGGGTAAACAGTGTCCTGCACTAAGCTTTACCCAATCACTGTTAAAATAATGGCCTCTATCCAGTCTTTTACAGCCTCGAGCCGCCGTCTAGCGGCACAAAACAGAATGGAGTGACGGAAACAAAAGTGTGATAATCGTTTACCAGATGGAGATTCGGGTTGCGAGTTCAGCTCCTAAATCAGCCTCGCGTGTCTGTCGCACGACCGCGAGTGTGAAGGAATGGAGCGACCGGCAACTCGCAGCCCCTAACTCTGCCATCACCAAGTCTCTGTGCGCAATACCAGCTTACCCTCCTAACCCTCCTTACCCTCCTTACCCACAAACTTCAGACAGAATCTCGCTCAAGGATACACCGCGTTCACTGCTACGTTCACTCCTCCGCCCGCCGACGTGCAGTGCATGGCGGGAACCTCGCCCCGCGGCTTTGTTGTTGGCGATATCACAGGAGCGGTCACGCCGCCTGCAGAATATTTATTTCAAGATGTTGTCTCACTGCCTGACGTAGACGTGTCTGTGAATTACAACAGTGTTGTCGATGGTGTGGATGGAGGTCTGAGGACTTTACATTTCCGCGTGCAGCCTGACTCTGAACACAGCCAGCGCGACGAGCCGGTTTGCGGCAAACAGTGCAGGGTCGTGACCCCGCAGTCACGTGACTTTGGGGAGGGGGAAAAAAGACTTGAGTGTCGGCGAGGAGAGAGAGAAGTGTTTGAGGTTCTATTCTGGGAGGGACTGGTGGTGTCTGAGCTCGAGTAAGGTGAGTATTTCCTCTCGTCATGTCCGGCAACTCGCGCTGTGTACGTCTTGCTGGTGTTACTGTTACAACGTTACGTGTGTGTGTGTGCAGCTGCTGCACGTAGTGGTACGTGGTGTGGACGGTTGGCTTGGACAGGAAGGACTAAATGCATTTGTTCGATGTTTTCTCTCTCTTCACACCTCCCACTCTCTCGTGGTCTACTTCTCTCTTCCTAAGATCCTTTCGTGTTGAGTGACGCTGTGTGTGTGCGCACGACAGAAAAAGGAAGTGTGGTGTGTGTAAAACATGGGTAGGAGTGTGTGAGAGAGAGAGAGCCTGTGAGCTGATTGTACACGTGGATGTAGTAAATGGATTGGAAGAGAAATGGATTGTGCGAGATAGGAAATGATGTAAGAAGGGGGAGGAGTGTGATGTGGGAGAGATTGTGTGTGTGATTATGAGAAAGAGGAGGAGGGAAATGTTGATTGTACAGATGAGTGTAGATAGTTAAGTGGAATAGGAATTATTTCTCTAGACAATAATCAGCAGGGGTCACGCGAATCTTGCAAATTAATTCACTATCTGCTCTCTCTGACTCACACACACACACAAACACATGTATACAGAGAGAAAGAAGAAAAAAAAGGTGATGTAGTGTGTATGTGGGTGTACAAAGTGGGATGGGAGTTACATGAAATGTATATGCATATATATATATGGGTAGTGAGTAGGTGTGTCTAGTATATATATAGGTAGTGAGTAGGTGTGTCTAGGAGAGAGAGAAACGGATCTTCATTATGCATGCACTTTAAAATTAAGGTTACACCCTTTTTCCCATTCAATTTGTGTGTCGGTTAAATCAAATGTATTTACGTCGAAGGAAAGTAAAGGTGGTGAGTAGCAGCATGCGGGCCCACGCAGGTAACATTTTCGCCCATAGTCCGTGAATGACAACACGTGATCCTTCTGTCAGCGCGAGCTCACACACACACATACGTGCACACTAATAAATCTTATTCTCAACTGACTGTAGACTGACCGCCACAGTGTAACCCCCGCTGTCCACTACCCACAGTCCGCGACAAAATTATTATAATATACAACTTCTAAACTGTTGGCACCGCAAGTAAATGTGACCGACCACAGCATGAAAAGGTCACGTGACTGACCTGTGAGAGAGAAGATGATGCTGTCAGCTCTCTGCTGTACGCAGCAAACCTGAAAACAAAAACCTTAATTGATGGCTGACAGGCCAATTATTAAACACGTGAGTGGTGATTTGACTGCACTGGCAGGATTTCCCACGGGGAGGGAGAAGGGGAGTAAAATTTACAACAGCCAAATTCTTCACCAGGACCATGGTTTGAAAAGTATTATGATATCTGCTGGACCCCGCATCCTTCTCCCTTTCATCATCTCTTTTTTTTTCTCTTCATTATTTTTTATCGTCCACTACCCTCGCAACAAGCTCAGCCATCTATATTAGAGAATGCAGAATGAAAACTTTCTTAGTTTCCAAGGTAACGGTCAACCACCGTGCACGTTGCGGGGTCTGGCCTGGTGGGCAAGGAGCCAGCTGTCAGGTTGAGGACAGTTCACGTCTTGACATCGTGATCGTGAAGGTCAGGGCATCTTGCGGGCGTCCTTGTGGCCTTCACCTTGTGTTTGATAAATGAGGTTGGGGAGGGAGGCTAGAGGGGCACACACCACCTTCAAAAAAAAAGATAGGAGAAGACAAGAATGTGAGCGTCGTTCACTGTCAGCAGCATGTTTGACCCTTACCTCACAGCTGAGCATCATCCTGCGCCATTAACTTGACCCCTGGCCACACTGCTGGACAGGTTTGTAGGGAACTGTTACTCAACAACTGAAGGATCTCCAGATTTTCTATTTTAATTTCTTAGCAATATCGTGAAGAGGAACAGTCTGGAATACGCGGCAAGGGGAGAATACTCGAGTCAACGATGTTGTCTCTCATCTGTCCTAGACATCTGCAACATAGAGGGATGGGTACAGTGAATGCAGGGGAGGTTAACATAAAAAAAGTTACCAAAGAACACTGATTGCGGGTGTCACGGGGGCACAGTCGTGGCTGGAGGAGGATTTGCATTTGAAAATTTTCTCCCGATGAGGACGGGCTTGGGTCTGGCTAGGAAGGGGCGAGAAGCCTGTGTAGCGGTTGTATTTCGGGAGACACACAAACATAAGCATGATGGAAACATTGACAAAATGTCATCAGTTCAGCGCCAGGCCAAGCGTGGAATTGTCGCTGAAGGAAATGGCAGCACTTTACCTTCCTTCCCTCCCTCAGCCGCTCTTGTTATCTGAAAGATAAGATGCATGAACTACTCATGCGAAATATTCTCCCCTGATTTACATTCCGCTAGTGCTCTGGTGATGACACACGTCCTGTGGGCTGAAGACATTTTGTTTCCTCCCTCTCGTGTCCTGGCTTTTTGTCTAGTGTCCTGTCAGTGTCTGGATTTTTTTTTTTACTTGTCTGTGGCGGCATATATTCACAATTATAATTACAGCCTTAATGACAATGCTCAGTGACACTTCTTAATAACTGGCTTGGCATTGGTCTTGTCATCAGCACTCTGTGTTTATGCATTTCTTCAGACACTTTTCTCAATTTTTGTGTTTGTATAAGTAGATGAGTAGCTAGAGCACTGGAGTCCAAACTGTCAGCCGCACTGGTTCGATACCCGAGTAGCGCAGCAAGCTTTTCCCATACGACCTCGCTGGTGGCAATGGGTACCTGACTCTATAGAGGGCTGGGGAAGGTAAGGCAGCGAGGCTGATGAGATGGACACCGCCCTCACCTGAAGGTTCCCTCGAGAAAAGTAAGGTCTTTAAGACTTTATCCCCAGCGGCCTGAAAAGGTTAGGGATGACCTTTTTTTTACTATCGAAAATTAGGGAATATTATTTAAAGAACAGATATGTAAACTATAGTTCGGGTTTTGTTTGTTTATTTTTTGCTGTTTGAAACAGTAATTGCACTTGGCAATCTGCGGCGAACGTGCAGATACCATCAGTAGTTGTGTCCTGCGGTGTAGTTACTGGTGGCGTTTACATGGGGGCAAGCCAAGAGCTAGCTTTAAAACCTGCTTCCACACACTGTGCTCTACAAGTCTGGTAGAGAATACTAACGGACAGTATCCAGTAGCAACAACACTGGGATGTCATACACACTCTTTAACACCTCCCGAATTCCTCCAGTTTGATCTAATTTTGATACTTTTACTTTCAAACGAGACACCCGAGAGAGTAAAGAAGAAGCGAAAGATGTAAAGAAGCAAGAAGGCAAAGGGCCTCTGGGATTGCACAAAGATGACGTCACTTCCCGTGGCTTTGCAGGCAAAGCTGTATTGTCTGTCCCTGCGCTCAGCAGGATGCAAGATCAATAGAGTTCGCGCCATTTGCAAGTCGGGTGTAAAAATCGGATGTTCTGCTATGTGCAGAATAATTTATAGATAAGCTTCACACACTCTTGGGGATCAGTGCACCAATTCTGGAACCAACAGCTTTTATGTTGCACTAATATTTTTATTGTTAGAGAAACACTTTTCAATCTTCGCCATCCCCAGCAGGCTGGAACAATGAACTTGACTGTTTAGAGAGAAGATTGGCTCCAACAGGTTGTTGTCTAATTGGTGTCAGAACCTGTGGTTTGATGATCAAATCCGATGAGATAGTACTCTGGAGTTACAGATTGGTTCGTCAATACCGAGGGCTGTCTGTGGTGGCAGGGACTGCTGTATATCCTCCCTCCGTGACGCAGCTACCATCGACTGGGGAATGGGGGAAGAAATGTCGGATGAATGGGTGAGTTCAGTTGTCGGCGTGTCTTGGACTGGAGATGGCTGATGGAGGTGTGTGGGCGGTCTTGTGATCCAGAGCATCGTAAACCTAGGACCGCACACAGTCGAAATAGCATCAGTGATGCCCCCTGGCTGACTCCGGCTGTCAGTAGTTACTCGCCCTTTGATCACTCCATGTTTGCTGTATCAGTCACAATTACGTAGTAAAGTACCCGGGTTGTGGTAGCCACTCGATGGCTGGCTGGAACCTGTGAGGACCACGGTCCTGTTTGGGTACATCCTTTGCGGCCTTGAATGTTTTACCCTAAAGCACGCGCTGTGGCGAGACACACGTCACCGGGGGATAGTGGAGGGGTATGTGTTGGGGGGAGGGTAGACTTAAAGGAGGAAGAGGGTAGTAGCCCAAGTCTGAGGATGCGGATTCAGAACGAGAGACGTGCGTCTCTTAGCGGCAACGGCGGCCATCGATCGCGCTGAGGTCGTTGTCTGTCTGCTGGTGGTGGTGGAGGGGTTGTCTGCTGCAGTCACAACGCGTTAAAACCAATGTCAAGGTGCGCCATTATCTACTTCTGCTCGCTATCTTCTCTTTTAAGGTCTTTGCCCGGAGCTGCCCTCGCGTGTTGACATGTGGGCAAGTACAATGGTGTGAAACTCTCACGTGGCTTAGACCTGACCTTCCATTTTTTTAAAATACAGTTTCAAATCGTGACCTGGGAATTCGCTATCTCACCCACCCCGACTACCTCCGCACATCGTAGCAAAACAAATTCTCCCACCCTGCCTCAGAGTAATCTCTAGACATGCAGGGCTTCTGCTAAGGCTAAATTCTTTGGGGTCCCAGGGACCCCTTCCTCAGATTTCTAAGGGGTCCCAGGCTAACTCTAAGGGGTCCCTTTACAATGTAGAAAAAAATCAACAAATCAACTACTTTGTTCAACTGCCTTTCAGGCACACAAAGCACTGTAATGTCTAGTCAGAAACGGCGAGATTTCTGTGCCATGATGTCTGTGCAAGCATCAGTGATGAGCTTATGCTCACTGTACTTGGGGTGCTCACTTTCTTTCCGTTTCTAAGGCAATGAATTTAACCACGCTGTCACCGACATCTTTGAAATAAGTTAAATAAGCTGCACCTGGTGGTGGATGGGAGAAGATGTATGAAAGTATGAATGCCTCAGATGCCATCATTCAAGAGGAAGTTCTCGACCGTAACCTGGCAATTAATAGGTTAGTGAGAACTAGAGTTGTAAGAAACATCAACGAGAGGTGGCACGTTGCTAAAAGTATCAAAGTTGGGATAAAAAAAAACTGGTGCAAGGTAGAAAAGCGAACCTCGGCATGACGTGACGCCCACAGCTCAGTGACATTCAGTGAATTCTGAATGCTACGTAAATCATGAGATGAAGGGGGATCGAAGGTGTTTGAAACTGTACAAATAAATTAAACGAGTTTCAGTTGCAAACTATATTTAGCAATAAAACGCCTTTCTCAGCCGACTAGTACTTGCTGTAGGGTCTAAGAAAAGTGAGGCGAAACGGCTTCTATCTACTGTCTTTCCTTACATCTTTCTTTACTCATAAGAGGGGATAATAATATTTAATACTTTCAGTTCATTCCTCCTGATG
>SRHC01001759.1:0-43474 GCA_004794325.1 Pomacea maculata | reverse complement strand
AAGTACACCTTGGTTTGAGTCCAATCTTTGAACTTTTACAAATGGCCAACAATTCACGTCTGCAACATAGTGCCCCCACTGTGTCTTTCTTCGCTTATCTAACCCGACCATTATGCGATCAATTCAGTTGTTTTTATGTTTGTGTCATTTGCGCTGTTCATTCTTCTCTCCTTTTTAAATTCTAGTTTTGTTTGTTTGTGGAGAATACAGTCAGTCCTAACCCCGACAGAATGTTCAGATAGAAGTCGTTTCGCACCAACGCTCAGACCCTACCGCAAGTACTGGTAGGGTGAGGGAGACGATTTATTGCCAGGCTAGTCCACCCCGCCTTTTGTCCGGGTAGTAATTGAAGACGACTGGCCGATGGCAGTCCGCACCTCGTGTACTCCTACCTTCCCTTGCACGGGCGATACCCCTCACTACCCCCCGGTGGGAAGATATCGACCTTTAATGGAACTCTTCTTGATAAGAGAAAACAAACTCAGTGCAAGGGAAGTTACTCTCGCCTTGCAGCAGACGACAACAATAGGTTGGTCTACGACGTCAGACACTACACTTACCCAATTTTGTATCTGTTCTTCGCCCAAATTTGAAGGGGTCCCCTGGGACCCCATTGATGAAAATCGAAGGGGTCCTCCGAACTTTTAATGCGTACTGTACGCAATTTTCTGCGTAATCAGAAGCCCTGCCAAGTATCTAATTTTACGGTCACAAGTGTTGTGACTATAATGTCATAAAGGTCTATACGGGGGGAGGAATTGGGGCTATCACACCAAGTGTCTAGTAGAGAAGGTAAAACCACGACAACTGTCTAGAGAATGTCCAGCCCCACCAAGTGTCTAGAAATTGTAAACCAACGCAAAGTGTCTAGAGAGTGTGGTCATAACAAGAGCAACTTCACCTCTTGTTTCTTCTTCCGCCACCCACCGTTGAGAGTTGTATTTTGGTTTTGTTAAATTTAAAGTGGTGTTGGATGTTTGAGATGGGAGAGGTGCCAGATTTCCTAACGGCCGCAGCATAGCAGCGAGAACGCCATTCCGTTGTATTCGGGTGGGCTTATCCAACCATGGGATTATCTCGACGGGTACCTGATGTGTTAGTTCAAATAACAGAATTACGAGTACCTAAAGAGACCATAAAGAAATCCCTATGTCTTGCATCGTTACCTTGACTTCGATGTACTCTGCGTAGCTCATGTGTCTGCTGCTTTCATGGACATCCGAGTTGTTTCCACTTAAGGTCATCGCTCCACCTGTCCTCCTGCCTTATACGTCACTCCGGAAAGCCTGGTCTTTGTTGATTTACCTCTTGCAGATGAGTTTCTTGAATGCAGCAAATGCTGCTGCTGTTTTGGTGCAGATGTCGCTGTAGTTCCGTGTTCTAACTGAAAACCCCTTCTGCATTCCAGTGCATGATGGTAGTATTGGGGGTGTCTTTGATGGTGCGTTGGCCAGTTGCTCTCCTTTACCATCTCCTGGCTCCACAGGATGGGTTGAAAGGACCTACAGTCACTGAAGGTGGACTTCATTCTCCTATCAGCCACCAGGAGATGCGCTGGGGTTTGGGGTAGCCCCGCTATCAGACTGAGGATAGTCTAGTCCCAGCTCGTTTCTCAGTGTTGGGCCAGCAGTTTCGAAGCTGCCAAAACTTGTTTGACTAACCATTCTCGGTTTATATGTTTTTGTAGGATTCATTGCTATGCCTATTGATAATTTATAACAAGAATTTAGACGGAGTCTACATAGATAAAATTCCGAATGAACTATACGAGACTGAGATGAAGGAAAATAGTTACCGCACATTCTTCGACTTCTCGCACGTAGTATCTGGGTATCTGTATCGATGGGAAGTGAATAGCTGGCCACTGATGGTTTATTATAGGATCCCACAATGCCCTTCTACAATATTCAAACTACGTGTCAAATGGCCGGTACCCCATGCTCTTGCTATTACTCGTTGAACGGCTCGGCCTGTCCGCGCTCTGCTGACTCATTCTCACCATCTGCCTGTCATGCTACCCGTCCTTGACACACACACCCGCAGGTCATTCAAAAAACCCGGTAGATCATCGGCGTTGTTTGGTATGGCAATGATAAATAGGGGCAAAGGGAGGGAGGGTACAATTGAGGATTATCTGACAATTGCACGTGTGTATTTGTTAAGTATTAACACTACTTTGATATGAACATCGCTGTTCTCGTGTGTATTTGATGGGTCACCGTGGCAACAGCAATAAACTTGGCACTAGTGCCATGGCTAACCTTGCGCTGAACTCGCTCAGCTTTGGTGCTCGCGGCATTGCAGCTGTGCTTTTAATAAAAACTAATACTGTACAAAAATAGGGTTATCAAGCAGAAAATACACAGTATCTATCTTTACAGGGTGAAAAAAACTCAAAACTTCGCTCTTCTGTTTTTGGCAATTGAGATAGAATCGCGAAACACTTTTCAACACATACACAGGTAATCATTTTCGATAGAGGAAATAGAGACAAATTAAAAGATATTGTTTATCAAAATATTAGACGGTGCAGCCAAATTTGAACACTTCAGTGGCACAGAACTGAAAATGCGGCGATTGTCAAAACACGGAGGTTGAAACTTCATCTTACCTGTATTATAAACATGTTGAAAAAAAAAGAAAATAGGGTTTACTAGTAACTACAATATATAATTACAGTATAACTACGAACACTGTGTCACACGAATGTGTTTGGGATAGGGTAGTGTGACTGTGTAACAAAATGTACGTGTACAATAGTTCATAAGGTTATATGTCACATGACTTCCAGAACTCCAACCTCCTGGTGTCATTTGTGTCGAGTGTGACATTGGTTAAATGAGTCCTCCACTGCTGGATGCAGTGAGTTACATTTGTCTCCACCTCATTCTAGTTTGAATAATTATGAAATGATTTATCAAAAGTTACTTCCCATTAGGACAGCAAAAACCATCACACACACAAACTCTAGAGAAGAGATTTTGATCTTTTTGTATCCGGAAGTCAGCTTTAAAGTGTCGGGGTCGATATCTTTTCTCCGCCTTTCATGTGTTTTGCTCCCTCAGACCGCTGTACAGGGTCAATTACCAGCCAACGAGGTGAGGAGGATCTTTGCACTTCAGGAGCGACAGGAATCGTTTGAGCAGTCTTCGCCTGTACCGCTGTCATGGTTACCTAAAGACCGGTAAAAAGAAAATAAACTGTTGGGTTGAACTACTGACCTGCTTCTTGCTGGGTTTAAATCGTATCTCACAGAGCGCATCTCTCAGATGTAGTATCCTAAAGTATATCAGACAGTGTACCTCAGAGAAAGTATAAAACAACATCAGAGAATGTATCGGGGAAAATATCTCAGAGAGTGTATCACGGAGAAAATTGCGGATTCAAGAGTAACTCGAAGTTAGCCGAAAACATTGAGGGATTCCCGAGCTAAGATGCAGGTAGGCAGCATCAGTCTGGATTATCATCTCATTAAAATACTACTCTGCTATTTCAGTTGTGCAGGCCAATAGTTTATAGACTGGAGGCGGCGCCACGATCTACACTTCACAAATTTTCTTATCACATTTTCTCTTGTTTTACACCCCGCCTTCTGACTCCCCCTACCTTTCAATTTTATGAAAGGTGTTTCTGAGTGCAGGGTGATAAATTCTAAAAGTTTGGAGTTCGAAGTAATAAATCTCACATTTTAAATAAATTTTTCTACCTTTTAAGTTTATCTGATGTCTAGGTGCATGGCCATAATATTATATAACAGCTGCAAAATAAATGTACTATGCAGAACGGGGAAACACTGTAGAACTTGTGCTTTAGTCCGCTTACAAACAAATGTAATTGTTAGTAACCAGCGCGACTTTTGGTGCTCAAGTAATTGCAGATGTAATTACTGTAATTACAAAGGACAACTGCACCGACTGTGACCAACCTAAAGGTCAACACGAGCACTGACAAACGCAGTGCCACCTATACAAAAGCACCAACAACAATTGTTGGTAAAAGTTTCAGCGACAATCAAGCACCAGATATGCAACATCGACATCTTTCAGGTCTACAGCAGTTTATCTGAAACAAACGCACATTTGAAATGTGCTTATATTTTATTAACAAAACTACACATGGAAAATTAACTCAAATGCTCCCACTTACATAGAATCAATAATAATAATTCAATGTAGACTGCGATGTCTGTGATTGCTGTCTATTAAATTTTGATGTTCAGTTTGGACCTTTTTAATTTTTTTAAAAAACTTAAATCAAGGGTTATAAATGAAGTGAAAATCGGAAGAGCTGTATTCCAAATCAGTTGTTTCATATTCTGGGCAAAAAAAAAAAAAAAGAATCACTTCTTGAACATGACGACCTAAGAGATGTTTCTTTATTTGATTCGAAGACATGCATAGATTTGATTTCTTGAACTGAGTCACACTCGTTGTTACAAATACTACTCTCCTGCTTAAGAAAGTAATTTTCTCCTTCTTTTATAGTGGCAGGTTAGAATGCCGATGTTTAAAGGGTTATATCTTGAAAATTAACCATTAATTGTGTATTCATTTTGTTAATTATTGTTTTCGAATGAACTTAACCCGATAACGGGAAAATGTTGCACTCGTGTTGCCCTTTAAACTCTTATTATTAATTTTGCTTTTAAAAGATGAGAGAGAGAATGCAGGTCAGGTCAGGTCAGTCCCATGCCCGGTCCGGGCGTAGGGGGGACCGTCCGGCAGCAGCAACAGACAGAATTTTCCACCCGGTCCTGTCTTGAGAGAATGCACTGGAACGCCAAAAAAATGTTTTGACACAAAGAAGTAAACCCATGTGGTGTGTGCTTTTGCAAGGAAGTTTGTGTTTGTGAAAAGTACGCCAATGTAGATGACTGTAGCGATGTGAGTTGAGAAGGCGAGCAGAGCGAGGTGAGCGTCCGGGCGTGGAGGAAGTACATGAAGTGTGATTCGGCAACTGCGTACAGCAGATAGGAGACTGGGAGTGTGTGACATGGGTTGCTCTACCTCCGCCTACGATACAAAGAGGTGAAAAGTTCGCTGGCGAGCCAATATTAGGAAATAGGGGAAGAGGCAGATGCGCAGAAGATTCCCCCTCTAAACTCCATCCCCTTTTTCACACAAGCAGAAACAGATGAATGGACGAACACACGCACTAACCGAAAAAATGTCAACTCAATACTTCAGCCATCCAAGACAGCCACCAGTCATCGGAGTCAGCAATGGCCAGTTTTTGACAGAAGCACTGTTGTACTCAACATCAAAAAGCCTTCCATCAAGTGATAGGAGCGGTGTATGATTGCTTAATGAGCGCAGTACTGCTGGACAACCAGAGAGGACCTTACCTTCACACGACATACGAGGTGTACTCCAGGGTGCACCTGTACTATTCAACATCTTTTGGGGAAACATCCTTCTCTGTCACCTGTTGGATGACTTTTCTTTCCCAGTTTTTGTAAAAACTTGTGTACAAAGAATTTCTAGTTAAATTGTTATTAACTGAGAACAAATTCTTTAACTGTTACACTAGGTTTCGGTCCATGAAATGAGCGTTTATTTTTGTGGGCCACAAGTTGATCCATCACCTTTGTATTGCTCTAAATTTTGAGGCTGATAAATGTTTAACAGTACTCTAACTCTGAGCCATGTGTTGAATTGTCATTTTGTTTCCCAAAATAATCGTGTTTGGAACCTACATGTGGACTTGATTCTATGAACACAAGTCGCTGCCGAATAGTCATCATGCCTTGCTCTTGAGTCTAACGCTCACACTGACATGACAGATGGTCCACTCTCACCCAATTCTTAACTTAACTTGAAGTACTAACCCCTGGGAAACTCAGCACTCATTAGTCCACTACTGAACATTATCTCTTAACCGTGGTCGAGCTCGAATAACGAAAACAGGTGAAAGTCTAATTGGAAGAAGCGAATCGAAGAGCTGAGACAGATGGATAGCAAACCTGACAACGAGAGACAATTGAGGGCAAGAGGAAAACAAAGGGAGGAAAAAACACGGGGCCAAAGCAATGCCACACGTGGAGCCGATAAAAGTCAAGCATCAGGTGCCACGAAAGCATTTGACTACTGAGTGCTTCGTGCCACAAAAAGTTCTACACAAATCGACTGTGCTGCTGTCTGCTGCTTCATGCTAGTCAATCCAAATACCTGCTGCTTGTGGAGGGGCTGGTAGGTAATTACATAGCATATTTCATCCTTCGTTGCCTCGGCAGTATTTAGGGCAATATGGGGGAGAGGGGAGAAGCTCCGGGGCGGCATCAGAAGACGCCAAGAAGAGGATCTGCGATGAAACATTAAATTTCACGCACTCGTATGCTGGTATATCCTAAAGGTTTGTCTTGGCTAGAATTACACGGTGTGCTTTTTTATGTCGTCCACAATTAGCAACTTTATTAGCAGCTAGCTCTCTCTCACACTCTCTCTCACACTCGCAACACTCTCTCCTCTCTCACACTCGCACACACTCTCTCCTCTCTCTCTCACTCTCTCGCTTCAGATCCGAGTCAAGCAAAAATTAATTCCTGTGCAATCGTTAAAAATGTGCGAACATTTTGCCATCCCTTTATTCTTCTTTGCCATGACACAATCACAGTTGCTTGCGTCACCAACAATATTTTAACAATACAAGTGCAATAACTACCAGATGTGTTTCATAAGTAAATTATCATCTGCATGCAGAGAGAGGAAGACTTTATGACTGGGAATGTTTCTTTCTCCTGCTGATGTTTTGTGTCCTGATTACTACCTTCGCTCGAAGTAAGAAGCAATTTTCATAATGGTATAAAAAAAACTGAGACAAACATTTGTGACAGAGCTGTACAGAACTTTGCAGCAAGCGCGGGCAGTATCACACATACTGATGATATCCACATGATTAAACCCTTATCTTTCAATATCCAACCTTATCTTCATCTTTAAGGCTTCTAAGTCTCTCACTTAAAAATCTTGGAGAGTTTTTAGCCGCCGAAATAAATCCCCGAAGGAGCTGTCTCCCTTTCCTGCAGCCAGACTGCTTCCAGAGCAGACTGTTTCAACCACATCGTGCTGTTTATTTCAAAAGGACTTCAGAGAAACAATTTTCACGCTTATCGCACAGTTAAAGAGAAGCTACGGCACAGATAAGGGCCTTCCATAAACAATATTATGTAACTGAAGAGCGAGTTGTCTTGACCGTGCATCTGATAGCGTCAAGGGGGATAACTGTTCACACTGCTCGCTCTCGTCATCATTTCGTTGAGTTCGGAATCACAGCATCTCGCACCCGTTGCAGTGATAACCCGTGCTCATTCCAGTTGGGGAGCAGAATATTTCAGATGGGTAAAACCTTGAGTAAATGAAAGTGAAAGGAATTCTAATCGTTTATGGTCCGCGTCGAGGGCCAACCGGACCCGATACTCTGCATATCCTGCTGGCCAGAATACCTCAGGGCGATGACTGAGTGAGGGTAGGGGTGGGCAGAAGTCTTAACGCGGTAGTTGTAAACATCCGCACGAACAATCGTCAAGACTCGGCGTTGCCTGAGCTGGTTGTTCCGAGAAAAGTCCTCGTGCTTTACTTCTACTCTACAATCCCTACATTTGAGACAACAGATACAATTGTTTACTGTACTCATTATTTCCGATTAATATTACATTTACACTTATTTGGATAAACTGTCACTTTTAATTCAGTCGTGAGCAGAGTGCTACTTAATATTGCTAGAAAACTGTTTATGTCAGGCGTGTTGAAGATAAACACGATCTGGCAGGGAGGAGGGTAGGTGGGGCTGACGGTGTGGAGCGGTGCCGATGTGATGTAGAACTCGGTTGATGGAGCTCCCTCTTGAAATATCTCAAGAGTCAGAACTTGTGCTCCATTCTTCCGTTCAAACCTGTTTCGCAACCGTATTTTAGCTTGGAGACTTCATTATAAACAGACGAGGATAGATATAGTACATATTTCAACTACACACGTTTTTACGATAAGAGTTGTAAAGAATGCCATCTCCCAGCCTTCGTTGGCCTTGTTCTTTGTCTTCTTTCCCGAGTCTTTGCTTTTTCTCTCATTGCTGCATGTGATATTAAAACTTTGGTGGTATGAACTAGTATGTAATCAATTGTAGTCCGTTTTTTGTGACTTTTCTCAATTCCTTACTTATTATTTATTTATTAGACAAAGAGAAGAATACAAAAGAGAAAGTCCAAAAAATTGGTCCAGTAACTGTGGTGATTCCTAGTTCTTCCTCAGTTTACGATGTAAGGTCGTGCCACCGCCTCAGAGGTTACCTAAAACTCGTCAACAATGGCGATTTGAGGGCATTTCCGACACATTTCGAGATGCGATGGCCACCCACCAGCTCCGGCAACGCCGAGTGTTTGAAGACTGTTGGTGTGGATGTCTAAAATTACCGTGTTGACATCTCACCTGCACCTGCCACCCTACCTCACCCCCTAAACCACCTCCTCTCACGCGCTGGATTCAGGAAGCCTCCATCGAGAAGAACATTAATTTCATTGGCCAACCACTTTAGCAGCGAAACCTCCGCGGGTGGTGCTGGTGCGGCGTCTCCCATCGACAAACCTTCGCAAGTAAAACTGTTTCATTCAGACGTTGACGGATTATGCGCCGAGTCAGCAGCTTTGAGCATCTTCAGCCTTTTACTCTTCCTCAGGAATCATTCGCTCCTTCCGGCTCTTGCCTTCCTTCATTTCCGTCTTCTTGACCATCCATCTTGCTATTAGGGCAGTTTGGCAAGCGATTTTCGGGTCAGTTATTATTGACACAGGCGTAGAAAACAACTTGACACCTTCTTCCCACTTCTTGCTGCTGGAAAATGCGCCGCCGTCTGGCGAGCTGCAAGGTCTAATCAGATGATCCATGTATTTGATGAACATGGCATCACGTGCTGAGCCCGCGATAAGGTTGTAGCGCTTCTCAGCTCGTCACCTACTATTTCTACCCATTCTCTTCTCTGTCGTGTAGGAAACCCCAAGAAAAAACAAACTTACTCCTAGTCCTCCTTTTGTTATCCCTGGTACCGTGTTTCTTGTGTTATGCCTTGTACCGTCTTCCTTGTTTACCCCGGGTATCGTGTTCCATCACAACCCCTACCCGTAGGTGCTTTGTCCTACAAAGCTCTGCACGATTCTTCTGTCACGCAGGCTGGGCGCCACGGCATACTGGTTGTCTGTTTACTGTTATCAACAGAAGATTTAGAGATCATTAAAGTGAGACATCACAGCAACGGCGCTGTTTTAGTGTTTGTTACCTAAACACTCGGTACAAGTCTCCTCCTTCCAGCAACTACATCACCCTGGGTGTCCAGAATGCCCCACCTCTCAATCCTTTGAAAACAGGTAGCACGCAGTCATTTGTGCGACTTGCCACATCTGTCAACATCAACATCTGTCAAAGGTCATCATCTGTCGCAAAGCCAGTCAATGTTCGCGACCCGAACGGAGGGAGTGATGCAAGCAAAAATAATATTTTGTATGGTGTCTTTACAATTATAATAGCTGAAGAAAGAATTCCGTTGCTGTCGATGTCCTCACGATGAAAAGGAAAACGACTTATTATGTAAATACAAACATTGTGTGCTAGAAAAATGAAAATTTGCTCGATGTGGGAATAAGAAACACAATAATTTACACTTTACAGTAAAGATGATCCAGCAAATGGACTAAATGCCTCACTTGCAGTGAGGGTCCCTGCCCCTTCTAGACAAAGCCAGATCCTGGTCCCACCTTGTCTCACCGCCATGTTACCTTGGCAACAGGCGATCTGCCACTCACTGAGATATGCCTGATCCATTGCGAGGCTTCAATGCTCAGAAACACCACTTGCCTATCATGAATCGTCGGACGGTTGGATTGATTTATGGGTCTCTTGGCAAGGAAAGGAAAGTCAAGCTGCGTTTATTTTTATGAGAAACCCTGTTAATTGCCCTCATTTGAAGCCCCTGAGTTATCGAGAAAATGTCGAACGTTTGGCCTAGTTATGTACAGTGTTTACACGACTGTTGGACTATTATCACATTTTTGCCAAGTTTGGTCAAATGTTCGGCCTAATTTGTTCAGAAAATTCTGTATGTAAGTATCGAGTGCAACCGCCAAGTCTTCCTAAAATTTAAAGAGTCTGGAGCGCTCAGAGTGACACCATCCACCTTCCTTCGCTCTCGCCGGCACGAGCTAATTAATTTTTACGAGGGGTGGGATGGGAAATTACGTGTCTATTTCACGCATGCAACAATTTTTCCACCATCAAACAGAGTGCTGTTTTTTTTAAACAAACTTCTCCAAACTTCGCCCACCAGCTAAACGGTAGCAGACGATGTCATTGCGTCTCTGGTAGGCAATGTTTTTTCTTGTTTGCCTGTGGCATAAGTCTTTCGCGAGAACAAAAACAAATCTGCATCTCAGGGCCGTGGAGGCTGGTGGGTGTTTGCGTGTTGCCGCCTCGCGCAGCAGTACAGCTTCTCCACGGCAAGAAGCTCGGCAGGCAGCTGCACCCTGACGAAGATAAGATAGCACAAGTGACTTGCAAGTTTCGCCGAACTTAGCAGATACTCTGCGTGGATATTTCATTAGCACCTGGCCACCGTGTCTTGCTGATTCCTGAGCTGATGGGAGAAAACCGGAACAACATTCCCAGACTGCAACGTCGCTACAGCAACTGCTGTTCTCCAGCTCGTGCGCTGAACGTGCAGCCATTCTATAAATAAAGTAACCAGTTTGCCCTCACCATCCACAAATAAAACTTTACCTGGGGCTTACACTGCGGCAGATCGGAATCTTCAGCTCAAGACTTTTCTCGGGAGATAAAAACTAATCCCTTTATTCTTGCGATCCTTGATGACTACACAACCTTCCATTGTTTTTAACAGCTGAACCTTTCTTGTAGGATTTATTACTTGATGACTTTGTTGTGGTGAATATTGGTTCAAACTTAGTTGTTCAGGTGTAATTTCATGCTTGCCCCTTAAGTGCGACCAGTCGTAGGAGGGGAGGAGGGTACATGACGAGAGGCAGCAATAGTGGGGCCTATTCTCATCCCCTTTCAGCAGCCTCCCATCTGGCGGTTGTCCTGTCCACTCCTTGATTGTCAAATGAGTATCAGCTACATGTTATTTTAAATACAGACGATTATCGCTATCAGTTAACAGTCGAGCTAGCGAGTGGCAAACTGAGGCAAAAAGAGAGAGACTTAAGCTTCGAACACCAAAGAAAAAAAATAACAAAAACAGACAAAAAACGCATGGAACAGAAATAGCAGTTGGGGTGAAACAGGAGAAGACAAAAATAACATCTTCCACTACAATGATATCTAATTTTCAGGTTAAAACTGATAACAGCTCTCTCTACAGACTATAAATAAAAGAGATATGATCAAAGCTAATGAAGGTAACACGACTGCTTGATATACCCAAGCAAAGAGTTGACTAATCTTTCTCTCCTTTCTTCATCTGTAAATACCGGAGGGTCTCTGCATTCCACAACCCATGAGGGTGAATCTCTTTGGTGATAAAACATCCTCTTGGTGTGTGGACTTCGGGCCACATACACTCAGTTTTCGCCAACTTCTCCTTTTGAAAACATCCGTTTGTACATCTCAGGTCCATTGTTGACCGTTCGATTCCCACTGATGTGTGAGTGTGTGTCTTGGTTATACGACTGAGGAACTGAAAAATTAATGTCTTTATGTGAATATATTTGTAGCCTTTATCTTCTCCATCCAATTCTTCAACAGAAGGGTCTGTAGAATGTAGAGCTGTTACTCTTTAGGTCAGGTCACCGCCATTTCCTGTTCCTGATGTTCACTGTTTACACGCATGGAGGTAGTCTTCTGTGTGCTTCATAATTACAGCTCTTCTGATTTAGTTTCTGTATACATCCGGAGGTCTGCACTTGTTTAACTTATAGATGTCATCTGCAGAATTTGCTGACTATAATAAATGCTGCTGGAAGTGGTTGAGGAAGCAGGACGAGTTATACTCTTTACATGGGGTCGGATTTAATAACAATTTGTGTGCACACAGCACTGGCGCACCTAGATAACTCGCATGCAGCTTCGGAAAGTGAAAACCTTTGAAGTGATGAGTGGGATTCTTAAAAGGGAGATAATAAAGGCAAAAGCTATTAATGAATTATTTGCCCTTGTAGAGCGTGCTGTGTGCAGATACCAGATGGCAGTTGTCCTGTAAGGCGTGAGCTCCATCCATGGGTGTGTGGATGGCATCGTCTTTCTCGGATGTTTATTTGGACCGAAAACAAAGGAGAGGAAGAGCATCCTGGGAAACAAGGACCATGTATCACTTCAAAACATTCGAGCTCGCGTAGGATGGCAACATGATACAGGGATGTCAAACAGGGTGATAAGCCATCCGAGAAGCACAGTCAGTTTTTTTTAAGGTTCCTCGGCGGATTATACTACATGATAACACATCATCAGCAATGGGTTTCCCTGATTTAGCGAGTCTCTTGTCTAAGTAATCTTCATGCAGTAAAATCTGACTCCACCAAAGCTGTGGTAAGAACATTGGGCGTTAATTGATTCTGGTACATCACTTGTAATCTAGTTGAAAAGAAATGCCACTGGTTATTGAATATATATTCCTGAATCAGTGCAACACAGCTGCAGTGACTATAATTAACAGTATTGTAAAAGAACATTATCAAATGTTAAAGGTAAAAAGGGACTTTGTGCCGAACTACAAACTCTAGTACTGTTAACAAACTAAGAAAAAGAAGCTTTCTTTATGTTAGATGATAATTAGACATGAATTAATGAGTAACTTTCTCAATGTGTACTAAGAATTAGTTTTTCTTCAACTATTAGCGATAATTTTATTAAGTATATTTTTAATACAATTAAAAGTATACAGGACCTTCAAAGAGGCAGATTTAGTTGTTTTGTTCACGACTAAAAGAACGCTCGACTCTAGGCGACTGCGTGAGAGCGTCTGACAAATACTTTCGTCTTTCTGACTAACCTGGGTGGCAAACATCAAGGCTTATAAAAATCTAATTACACAAGCGACTGCCCACATATGTCACCTGCACACCATGTACTTGCTGGAGACAAGCAATCTGCTCTGGCTTTCTTCCAGAGAAAACCTCATACATAGTGAGTCTTCTGTACTACACAAGTCTAAGGTGTTCAAAGTGTATATCTGTGAATTATACAAAATATTCTGTATAACATAACACGAATGTACAAAGTTCAAAGGATATTTTTGAAAGTATTCAGAAATGGTAGACAACTAAAAAAGAAACCCTAAAATTCACGAAAAACTATTTTTAAAGTATGATAGACATTCTGAAAAAAGTAAGCCAGATGAGAGTACCAAACTCTAAGTTTCGTCCTCCCATACTAACAGCTGTCGCCACCTACCGTCGTTGATGTATCGCCTGAAGTTAACTCCACTTGACAGCAGCAGACTGTTGGTCCGTGGTCTCCATTTGCCTGAGGGAAGGTTTTAGTGGGTAGGGAGAGATAATGGAGCTGGAAGTTACTGGAGGATAAAGACTAATGCTCAATTATTTTATAGTCAAAGCTATTATGCGGCAGTCCTCGCAACAGTTTTACGACACTTGAGGCAACCCATCAACCCAAGTGATTTGCTTCATGTTTCTTTCCTTCACCAATGTAGAAACTCCTTCAGATTCTTGAACGAATACACAAAACCAAAACAAGAAAACAGAAATAATATTGAAAGAAACTATGTTGAAGTCGATGTGCATGCTTAAAAATAATTTCGAGGCTTTACATGTTATCAAAATAAATTATCCCTGATAAAGAACGCGCATCATAGTCTTTTCACGTGCAATTGTCACGGCAATGCCAATGGCACAGCTTTAATAAGCCAAATAAGTAAATGACATACCACTGGATCCATGAAAATCATGTGTTTACCCAAAGACTAATTCAACAAATATGAGTTCCAATTATGAAAGAAATGACTTTAATGAAATCTAGAAGGTTACAAACTGAGCTTTAATGGTAATTCGAGAGCTAAATTATTTTCAAGTCGTTGTCTGTGGTTCATTACAAGGTACGATCCCCAGAGACTTGAACGCTCGCGAGATAAAGACTTTTATAAGATAGAAAAAGTTACGTTTTAGTTCTAACATTTTTAAAGTTTGTTTTAGGCTCTAGGGAGCTTGTAACATGTTTATCAAAGCTCTCTAGTTGCCTGCAATGTCGTTAAAGCTGTGTTATACTTGTTCTCTACTCCCTTAACCCCAGCTAAATATAAATCACACTTTACTGAGATAGGTGAATGAAAGAGCTAGCTTCACATTAACCTGTCAGCGCAGTTTCATTTTTGACTCGGGTGAGCCTTTAATACGCGCCATTGCTGACTGCAACGCATTTCGTCTGTGAGTTACGGAATCTGCTTCTACTATGTTCCATGGAGAATTTGTATTCATGTCCACGTGTTGACACAAGTCACAGTTTCCTGCACCCCACATTCTCCATGGCGAAAAATCCACTGGCCAAAAAAAATTTAAAAAAAAAACAAGAAAAAGGCAGAAATTTCTTTACCATGCGCGCTGCCAAGGCCACGAATTATATTTTGAAGCAGTTGGCGAACTGAGGTGCATTTGTTCCTGGAAAACGCTTGGTACCGTTACTGGACGTTCATTCAGGAGGGGTGAGGATTGTCAAGGTAGGGTTCCTGTGACCCTGTCGAGGTCATTTGTTCATTAAGTTCAAGGCCATGTCGGTAAGTGCTACGCGAATACAAAATCACATCAACACTTTGTCTCTGAAGATGATGGAGTCAGTTTTTATATCTTGGGAAACCTCGTCATCAGGGTTGACCAAAACGCAGCTTTTAACAGAAGCAGGCAGAGATCTTGATGTTGTGGTCCACCTGTTGTCATACTCTCGAGACGTGTGATTTATAGACAGCTCTATTGGGTTCTCTAGTTTATCTTGAAATTTTATGCAGTAAAGAATGTAATAAATAAACAAAAATAGGCAGATTACAAACGTGTGTTCTGCCTGTATATATATAAAACTGATCTGTGCCATCGACAGGTGTCAAAAGGAAACAAACATGGTTACTACTAAGAATAGAAGTTTCAGGTAGGCACTGTGTTGAACTGTTGACGGAATGCAGGAAGCCCTGGGTTCAGGGGAAGTTAATTGGCCAGAAATTTGTTTTGCTACGCAATAAGTTCTATACTGTACCTTGTGTCGTCAAGGATATACAAACATGGATCACAGATACATAAAAATACCTTGCCATCATGTTACTCTCTGGGAATCTATGAATGTGTGGAATCTGACTCTGTGCGATATTTTTCAGGAGAAAATTTCATCAGATTAAATAAGGTTATCGATGGTGAGCTTACTAGATATGGTTGCTAATACTGAATTGTTATTTACAAGAAGAAGACTCGCTTAACACATTGCTGTGCCTGGCGAAATAAGTCCGACGCCGTTCGACAGTTATCGACAACATCCAACGGTGGAAACAACATCGAGGTGGTGAGGGTGAAATATTTTTGTCGGAGACTTTCTTGCACCCGATGCTGGCCCCAAGTATTTTTCTTGGGGAGCAAATATCCCAGCATGATGACAGAAACAGTCAGTTTTCACAGGCTTATCTTTTCTCGGAGGCAACTTAAAGGCGCAGAATCCCGAAAGCGGAAAACTGGCAACGGTTCTCGTTCTTTGCGTTGGAAACAATTGTTCCTTCGGGACGAACGGAGGTGGGAAATACCGTTCTGTCAATCGTGAATCTTTTCTTGTCTTTCTTTTCTTTCTTTTCTTTTGTTCAAAGAGTGACAGAGAACGGCCTTGGCGTCCAGATGATGAGAGCATAACATGTTTGTTTCGGTCTCGGCAGAGCAAACATCGCCTTCATCCTTGCATCGCCTCAGTGCCAGGTAGTGCTGTTGGTGTCAGGACACTGCACCTGTCAAAGAATGTCTAAGGACGCCTCCTCTGCGCTGGATTCAAACGTCCTCCAACGCAAAACCTACTTTTTGTTGGAAATAAACAGCCAGAACAAATCTCACATTCTTCCAATTACTATTAAATAAAATTTCATGACATTCCAGTATACCTCTGATTTGTCTCCTTTGTCCTTCGGTTTTAATTGTCTTTCTTTACGTTTTATCTCTCTTAACTTTAAATGCAAGATCAGCAAATTGGATGAACCCTCGTTTAACTGGAAATGTTTGCTCCTAAAACTGTCTTCCTGGGAAAGATTATCCAAACGGGTTTCGAGATTTGAACATGTTCCAAGGCCTGTATAACCTCACGAAAGCGAGCAGCCTGAAATGTCGGAAATGTTTGCAAACGTTCATCCACGCACGTGTCAACTGTAAGTGTGTGCTCTTCAGGGGGCACCTTCTGAAACTACACGTGCAGCACACCTCTAATTTAATTATTTTAAGTTGTAAGAGAAATTGCTATTGATAAACGAAAGTCTGTATACAGGAAGCAAATTTGAGTGAATGCGACAAGAGTGACTCAGAGGGGACATAGAGTTTAAGGGGGATGGTGGGGAGGGGAGGGAGAGTTCGTTGGCAATCGGCCTACATCAGGGTATGTCCGGCCCACGAAATCATTTAATTCGACCTGCCAAGGAAACTACAGATTTCAATAAATCTATCTACTTATTTTATACCAACACTCGTCGGATGCCCGCGGCCTATATGGACGATTTTAGATAATTATGCATGCATGTCACCTTCATTCCAAGTCGAGGGAAGACCGGTTCTGGTTTGATGTCGGCTGTTGGTACGTGCAGCGTTTGTCGACCATGTCGGCTCAAACAATAACAAAGGGATTGTCGCCATTGCTGTGTACCTTAGCATATAGTTCGCCTATAACCTCCAACATTATCCTTTGAAGGATTTCCAAAGTACAAGCGAATGAAAAAAAACTTTGGCTTGTAAAAATTCGTTTGTGCTTATGAGTGTATTTGGTCGAGTGTGTTTGTGTAGCATGTGTCGTGTAGACACTCTGTAAATGCTATGAACTTATTCATCAGGAGGAGATTTATGTGTACTAAATAGTCATGATGATGATGACGATGATGATGAATAGTAGTAATAGTAATGTTCTTTTACTGAAAAACAGAAAATTATCCATTAGGAAAAGAAGGTTTTATTACGATGTATTCAGTTTCCTCTGGGAACTCTCTTACAATAAGCTAAATTACAGACTCTAAATAGTTGTCTCATTATCCATTTCATATTTTTGTGCACCTCATTACAGTGATTCAGAAGACAGCCGCGCAGGTTGGGAGTGCAGGGTGAAGCAGGTGTGGGAGGAAAACAGTGATATTTTGGGGAAAATATTTTGTTAACAGATGATAATCCGGTGACTGGTATAGCGATTTTCATCGTTTTCACTTTCTGTTGTTCCTGTGAACAACAAACAATCTCCCACACAAATACACTTAACAAATCATCAGGAAAAAATGCAATGGTGCTTGGTCTTATTCCACGTTCCAAACAATCCCTTCTATATTTTGTAGGCCATTCATTCGTGAAGCAATCTTTATTTGCTGAGACAAAAATCCTCGTAGGTCTTGTAGACAGTATACACCCTTTTGTCTTTCTTTCCCCAGCACTTACACGTCCTGCGCATGTTAGGAAGCCAGCAGACAATATTAATCATTTAAGAATATTGGATAAACACCGTGTTTATCTGGACCACCGTGATCCTCCTCCTCTCTCGCACCGAAGCAATGACATCAACGATGAAACAATAAGAGGGAGATAATACGCACTTGCCCCCAGCGGAGGAGGCGAAGGAGGCGAAGGAGAGTGGGGTACGGGTGCTTCCATAGTTTGCACCGAGCGTTTTGCCGATTTCTATCTAGCAGATTGCTATCTAGCAGATTGCTGTTTAAGGGTGGCCTTGCGAGTGGATTGTCGTGACTTATGTTGTGCCAGCAACATCCAAGACAAACAGCTGTAGCAAGCTTTGCTAAAGAAACAACTACTGAGAAGTGCACAAGTATTTCTTACCTGTGTAGACCAGCAGTTGAGACACTGACACTGCAGGGGTCAACTGTGAGTCAGTGAATATGAAGATGTTTCTCACCTGCGCAAATGGGATTGTTCTACAGAAACTTTAATGTGCATATGCAGGGGGAGGGGACAGATGATAGGGGTTGGTGAATGAAAGAAAGAAAACCTATTCCTACTTTATGAATTAAATTAAAAAATAACGAAACTAATCAAATAACTCATTCCTAGACCTACAGAGTAATGCGCATTTTATTACTACATGTAATACATGTATGCAATGTTAGAATGACTTGAATCTCATGTATACGACTGATTTTCGAAATCCTGAGCCATTTAAAACACAACCCATTGAAGGTAGTAAAGTTCAGCCAATGAAGGAACTGATGAAGTTTGGTCTGCAGTTCAGGTTTTGTAAACTTTATTCGTTATGAAAAAAGATAAGAACGTGTTTCAAGACCCAGGAAGGAACTGCCATGCAGCAGTTTTAATTCACTCAATGGCGTAGTTTTTAATTTGTTTGTTTGTTTGTTTGTTTGTTTGTTTGTTTGTTTGTTTGTTTGTTTGTTTGTTTGTTTGTTATAAGAGACTGAAGAGGTATGAAGGTATTCTGTAGAGTTCGTTGCCAAAGCTGCAAGCAGAAGAACCTTTTGTCAGTAAAAACTGTGGCGAATGTTTTTCTCCAAGTGCACTAATGCCGCGAGAACTGATTGCTTTCAACTTTAAAGCCGCCATCATACTATGTTTTTTTCATTCAAGATCCCAATAAAAAAATAGTATATCTCTTTAAAGATATCAGGAATCAATATTTTTGTCAGAAAAGCTATTGGCAGTATTTTTTAACCACAATAGCGCTCTGCAAACGATGTTTCGCCCTCGTAAAACTCTGATTCGCCCCTCCAGATACGAGCTTGCGGCAACAGATATTGTAAACTTGCATTTATTTCGGGGGAGGATGTGTAGGGGTGGAGACAAGAAGAACATAATGCGCAGACAAAATAAGAAAAAAACAAAGCAAACAATAGGAGTTTTTTATATCGTGTTTACCTCGCGAAATCAACCAAGCGCTGCGATGTGTGTGTACTATGACTTTGCACTTTGTGAGGTATGGCACGGCAGTTTTTAGTTGTTTTATTTTTAAATGATCAGTATTTTTGCAGCAAACGAAAGCACAATCGACACATTATGGTTGGCACTTTATCGTTTAATTATTTAAAGATTTGTTCGTGCTTTAGTATGGTCGGTCAAAAAAGCAGAAATATTTGTAAGGTTTTTTCCCAGAACTCCTGAAGGTAGACTTCATACCAGAACTTGAACGAAAATGTAAATTCAGGCTTTTTAAAATCTTATTGCATGGTAGTCAGCTAACCTTATCAGGTCGTTAGGGAGAGAGGTGTTAGAGACCTCACTTGTCTCTGGGCCAGCTTTACCAGAGGGCGGCGCCATTCTCCTCTCCCTCGCCTCCTTACCTTCCCAACCCTCTGTGGAGTCAGGTACCCATTACCACCAGCTAGGTCAACTGAAGAAAGTTTTTTTGCGTTTCTCGAGTATCGAACCACCTCGCCTCTCAGTTCGAACGCCAGCACTCTAACCATGGTAAAACCAATTTTTAGAAAGACCAGCTGCCGACTGCGAAATTTGAGCTACAGACTGCTATGCTTGAGGACTGGCCAGTCAGGTAAACAGTCAGCTTGGTCTGTAGAACAGCAAGCCTCACCTTGTGTGCTCACTGTGTCACACCTACTGTCAATGTACGTATCCAGTGCCCACATATACAGATTTCTTATTTGCTCCACCCACGTACAACTTTTATTTCTGGGATGCAGCAAGGCGACATCGAAGAGTAAGAAATAGACTAGAAGCCAATCAGCACCCAACAAATGTCATCGAACGTCTCATCAAGTCTAGAAAGGTTGTGTGTAAAGGTCACAGGAAGCCAGTCAGTACAGGATGAAAACATTGAAACTTGTGGTCAGCGTGTTGCCTAGTTGAACTTGTCTGTATTGGACTCTGGGGCCCGTTGCCTGGTTAACAGCAGAGCTGGCGCAATTGGTGGATAATTATGATTTTTTTCACATTGTAATTTGTATGAGCAGTAATTTCAAATATGATCAGTGCTACTGTTGTTCAGTGCATCTGTCTGGTGTAAGTGTTTATGGTGTGTATGTTGTGCCATTGTCTGTGTACGGGAAAACTGAACTGTCAGTGTCAGGGTGGGCAGAGCGTTTGTTGCGAAAACTGTGCCCCAAGTTCCTCTTCGAATGGTTTAACATCCACCTTGGCTTCCAGTCCTCAAGCAGAACGGTCTGTACATCAAATTTCACAGTTAACAGCTGGTGTTTGTTACTGTACCGACGTCATCGCCATCATCATCATCATCATCATCATCATCATCATCATCATCTGATCACCACTTTAGCTGAACCTCCGGTGCTGGTCCGAGGACCTGGCTAGAAGCAGCAGCTGACAATCTTGATTCTTGATTGCTGTAACTCTTTGTTATCAAGCTGTCCTGGATACCTGTCATCAACACCACAAAGTGCAGACCTAGTGCTTAAAGCTATAGAGCAGGACCATCTCAGTTGGGTCCTCGGAAACATTTTGTTCCTGTCGACCAGGTGATCGCACGTCAAGCGAGTACTAAGTTACCCTGTGGGAGGGAAGCAAGCATATTACAAGTACAGGCTCGTTGATAATATTTGGGTAGAACTTTACCAGCTGCTCTTGGTCATGCACATCTGAAGGAAGCGGTTGCTGCAGAACTTCTCTTCTGGTGGGCCTACCTATCGTCGCTTGTTGCAAGTGGCAGAAATGAGAATGTAATTTGTTTATAAACATGTGAACGATGAACCTCAACCGAGATAACACTTCGTTCCTGAAGAAGTCGTTTTTCCAGTCATAGCGATGACAGTGATAATGCCTTTGTTTGTGACAGCAAGACACGTGTCTTCCTCTGTGTCCATCTGCTAACATGTCCCCTGTATGTCTGACTGCTAATATGTCTTGCTTACATCCCTGTACCCCTTTGCTCGCTTTACTCTTTCCACCCGCCTGTTAAGCTAAAAAATAAACTAATAATAAAATAAATAACAGAGAACATCCCTTCGCCCACGATAGCATGAGCCGGCCCAGTCTGTGTCTGTGTTTACAGTTACTTCACCATCTTTTCCTCTACCCGATTGTCTAATAACCTCCCTTAGCTACCAGCGGGACTGAACCCAGTGACTCAGCCTCCCGTAACTCTGCGCGTCATGCATATTTGCTTGTTTGTCTGCCCTTAAAAACGAGCACCTGTCAACTGTGATGGCGCTGTGCGTCTGACTAATAAAGAAGACACACTTGCACAAGAAACAGGTGGAGAGCCTGGTCGTCACACCTCCCAACAATGCAATGCCCCCGCAATCAATTTTCTATTTGGGGAGGTTTTTTTTTATCGCGGTTGGGTGCATTGTGAAGGTCATTAAAGGCGTAGTGAGGTTCGATTTTTTTCCATTTCCAGATTAAAGCAAATCACACACACATATATATATATGCACAGAATGATGTTAAACTCGTGTCCTAACGTTTGTACACAGGTAAGTCTCAGTGATATATCATCTCAGTTTTTTTATTGTCTATGTACAATCCTCATGTCTGTATCTCTTTTTATTCATGGTGATGTTTGAAAACAAGTTTCTCGATAAAGAAAGAGGGTATTTACCCAGATTTGAGGAAACATTATCCTGCTGTGAGCTTTAGCCAACTGATCGTAAAAATATTGTGCTTCGCCAGCACTTTAAGATTACATTGAACTGCTATGTGGATGAGAGACATGCAGCTGCCTTCATCGAAAAAGAGATAGGAAAGTTTTTGCTTCACTTGACTAGTTTGGTTTGTTTGATCATTTGTTTTTGAACAAACTGTGTGTGTGTGTTGAGGTGTGAGCTAGAGATGCAAAGAAAAATACTGAAATAAGTATGTTAGTTTGGTGGGAAAGATTTAAAAAAAACAAAACAAGTTGAACAATTCTGCGAATGGGTTCAAAGCCGTGGAAAGTCTTATGTCTACTCGTTGCAGTAGATACCTCGGAAACTCGGGGTGTTTTTTATTTACACTTTTTTACCTTCAGACAAAGGAGTTATTTTTTTTCTCCTTCATGTTTTCCGACATTTTTGTCGCTTACTTTCTTCTGACTTGCCCACTACCCCCGACGACCTTTGTTCATCCACAGCTCCTGTTGACTGTTCTGCTGTAGTAGATGCTGTATGATGACTGTAGACAGGTGTGTGTGTGCATGTGTTGTGTCATAATAGGACGGAACGGATATTTCTCACTATTAGCTTTGTACTAGATACACCTACAAGACTTTAAAATTCCGATATTTTTGCTTATATTGTTATATTTTTATATATTTAATTTAAAAGTGTGTTGCAGTTAGCTCCTTTATTTAACCCTTCTCTGTTCAGTTTGAATGTTCTGAGCAGACTCAATCTTTCTGTCAAAGCAATGCTGAAGCTACTTCTTTGAAGATTTAGCCAGATTTTTTTACTTACGTAAGTACAAACATCAAGGATTTCTTTAAAATGGGGGATTTTATGCAGAAGTAAAAGATTTATACAAAAAATGATGCCATCGAAGTTTCAAGAATAACTTTGAGCAACTTGTAGCTTTTTTCTCTTTGAAATAAAAAAATATCTGATAAAGTCTACACTTCATAAAGTGCACTGAGGAATATCTGAGTATGCGATAAATAACCCACAGATGTTCTTGATGTTTGTATACGTGAGCGAGCATGTGCGAGGCTGTGCGTGTGTTTATCCCACTCACACTAGGAATGTCCACTGGTATCCACCCACACCTCTTCTGGCATTTATTTATAAGTACAGACATTCTGTACAGAAGCAATCAGCATTTAATTTCATTTCATCCATCTAGTTTCATTACGGGCCTGAACCAGAGCATATGCAACTCGTTGGCCCTAAGATGACCCTTGACTTTTCCAACATAATCCATCGTCTTTCCATCTCCACCTGTTCCACATCATCTCCATCCCGGTATCGGTTGCACTGCACATCTTTCTCGACTTACCTCATGCAGGTATACACAGGCGCCAGCCGCGAGCCACACAATGCACTACAATGCGCCCTTTGGAGAGGAGTAGGACCGCCGTGTGGTATATATATTTTGAGGTGTTGAGCACACTGATTTGGCTTTGACTACCTTTGCGGAATATATTTCGTATTTTGATGTTTGTGCTGCCTTTTGGCCTCTGACGCCTCGCCCAAGAACGGCAAGGAAATACCCTGTACCCAGACATGGATGGATGATGGACAACTCTCACAAAAAGTGCGAGATGAAAATAATGCATATCACGGTACACCGGAGATGTTTTCTTTAAAAAAGGGCCTACTCCAGATAAAAAGTACTCTACAGAAGTATGCCTTCTCTGTTAATAAAAATAGCTACGTGGAGATAATAGCTCTTATCAAATTAAGCAGTTTGGGGTTTTTTTTCTAACATAAAGAAAACTTCCAGCCACTCCACCCGCTCCCCATCTCTCGGTCTGTTCAACATCACACCACACCCCTAACCCCGCTACCCTCCTCCCCTCAATAGTAAAATCTGTCACAACGGAAAAAATGTTAAAGATATGACAGGGACGCCCACAGCTCTACCTGTTACCAGTCCACCCAGGCACCTGGTACTTACTGCAGTCTACAAGCTCAATACAGGTGAATCAAGGCTCCTGCAGACAGAACTGAAGACAAAACAGCGACTGGTGGTAAAAAGCCAGCCACTGCCGACAGAACAACACAACCTGCATCGCCATGCATCTCTGATTACATCTGACAGAGCTATGCCAACCCCGTATTCCAGGCATGCACGGGTACATCATGGCAGCATGCAGTCACCCGGTGCTGTTCCACTGCAAGGCGTGACTGTGGTCTTGCTCTCACCAGGGAGGGAACCGTGAATTAATACCGACCCGCCTCTCTCCACAACTGGAACCCCCCGTCTTTTGATAGATGCTAATGAAGAGGGAAGATGTGAATGGTTCCCTAACCCCCTCCTCTCCGCTTCTAAAAGGGGTGGCCAGGTGAGTGAAGGGTTTCGTGCTCGTCGACTTGAGATTCAAGAGAATCTGGCGTGGAGCCACGGTGCATGGCATCAGTTAAAGGGATGGTGGGGATGTTTACAGAAGTGGGCTCGAGCATTGTGTTTGCGTCATCTTTCATTAGGTCTTCTTTATCGAAGACCACGCGTTCCTTTCACCCACCTTTCTCCTCCTTCCTACCTTCCCGACCCCATCCCGGACCCGAGATACACGTGGACGTTGAGATAGGCTGGCTCAGAGAATGCTCCAGTGTGAGCCAGGCTGCCGTGCCGCTGCTTCTACTTCGGTGGTGATGACGGGGAGGGCTTGGAGATGGGGGCTGGATATGTGTGTGGGTGGGAGAGAAAGAGAGAAGCGAGGAAGGATCCTCCAGAAATGTTGCCATACAGTCCAAAGTAACGATCCTCCTCTGCTTCAGACAGGCAATCAAACTGAGATCCTTGGCTCGACCGATAGCAGCAATTTACCGGCTGGAGGATGAAGGAAGTTTTTTTTTTTTTTTTTTGATTGATTGATTGATTAATTGATTCTATCACACACCAGGGCAGGTGCTCAGCTGATGACCAAAATACATTTATGTGTGGGGGTAGGTCTAGTTATAACATTATGTGCAATGATTGCTGCATAGCTGGGTGGGACTTTGTACAGGCGCTTGAAGGGGTAAGAGAGGTTATTTGAGGGGTTGGTGGGATAAATAGGAAAACAGGGCTAAAAATATCACAGTGCACATTCTGCAGCCGCCTCCCTCACGACACGAGACGCAGCGAGAGCAGGCGGACCGCTCCTCCATCTCCAGATGCCACCCAGCAAAAATTGGTCGGTAATGACTGACGAGAAGGCAAACGGTACAAGACTTGCTGGTATCCACTAATTTCCATAATCATGTGTTTGTATTTATCAGTCTACTTTCTATGCGGTAACTAAGGGGTGAGAGCTAGCCCAGAATTCACTGTAGGACATTGATGGGCAGGTATCAAACAACCTGAGACAAAATTTCTATCTTTCTCGTTTTCAACCTTTTCTCCATTATTTAGCCTATTTTAAAGAGAAAGATTATGCACTGACAAAAATATTAAGAAGATATATTTTGAGATAAAATATATAGAATTTCTATCTCACTGAGAAGTTGCATGTTACGATGTAACTTTTTGGGTGGTTTTATGGAAAAAAAATGTGATACAATAGACGGAAGAACCCGCCTAATGTCTTAAGTCAGGAAGTTGCAGGTAAATGTTCTAGAAGGCAGCGCAGGATAAAAAGAACTGGCATCTCCATAGCATCCCTAGGAATGTGAAGGCGCCCTCTGCTGGCAGTTAGCGTCCTCTCGGCCAGTGCACGCCCTCTAGCACAGAGGTCACGTTGACCTGCAGCTGGCTGCACCTGGCCTGTGGTCGTCCACGTCACCACTGCGCCACTGTTGATTGTCTGCAGGGCTAGAAGGTCACGAGGCAGGGGTCAGAGGTTTGTGAGGGTTTGGCAAGAGCGACTACATCCACAGGCAGGCAAGCCTTGCCCACCGTCTCAGTATGGAACAACTCCGATATGCTCGGCGATCTCACACAATAATTGTGTTTAACCTCTGACACCATTTACTCGTGAACTGATTCTTTCTCGCAGATTGTATTGCGTAGCAGAAACTTTCTGTTGCACACCAAGACATCTGGAGCTGCGATGTCATTCTTTGCACCACGCAATTGGGATTCTGCTCCTTTAGAAGCGCGATGAAGGTTTCGAACCCACGCGATGAACTTTTTATTATGAATTATTATCGCATGTGTTATTGTTGTAACTGATTTCATGAAGCTACTACCGCAAAAAATGAGTTGACAGTTTAAATGTGTCTTGTTCCAATTCTGTGTATAGACTGTGTTGTCCTTTGGGAAAGGAGAGGGAAGTTAGAAACCCACAGGTTGGTTTTAGGGGCAGGAGAGACAAAACGAAGATGAAAGATATCCTCCAGTTCCACTATATTTCAACGATATTTCAGTCTAAGCTAAATGCGAAGATTGGAGTTATCGTCAAAAGAAAAATGTCTAAAATGTTTATGTCGTAGGAAAATCTGTTGATGCAAGAAAATGTTTGAACATGACGATTAAGGTCCTAGTCAGTGGGGCTCATTCACCTTTTTTTTTCCTTTGGTAGACTGTTTTAATATTATAGTCAGCAGTGTGGAGAGAAACAGAAAAAAGGAGCTAGTCTCTTGTAATTAAAAAAAAAACAAGCGAAAAACAAAAACAACATCAGCAGAAACAACAAGACATGACTCGCGGGCTTCTGAAGGTCTGGAGACGCAGGCACCGACAGTGTTTGTGGAGCTGCGTGCTTATCAGACTGCTGCAGCTGCCGCATGCGTCACGCGTGTCGTTAGTGATGTGACGAGGTGCTGGACAATCGCTGTTTGTTGATGTACCCCTGTAACTCCGCCATTCCTCCTTCTTTCTCTCTCCCTCCCCCACTTTCTCCTCTCTCTCTTGGCGTGTCTTTGAGTGTATATATATATGTGTGTGTGTGCGCGTGTATGTTCACATTCGTGTACACACGTGTTGCTTTCAATTGTGTTTGTGTGTGTGTGAGAGAGAGTAAAAGCTTTGCGCAACAGCTTCCCCACAGGTCACACACACAACTCAATTCCTTTATAATCTACCCTGACACATCTACCCTTCCACATATCAGCCAGTAATGCAAAAGGTAAACCTTTCAAACTAAAGTGGTTTCTGAATTTCATTAGGGAAAAACTGACTTTTCTTCAGTATTTCAGTGGTTGTACTTATCAGGAACGGACAATCCAGCGACAAGATAAAAAGGGTTTCATTTATGGGGTGGGGGGAGAGAAAGAATTTACAAAGCTTGTCGAAAATTGATCAGCAGTCACAAACTGTGAAAAAATTGACAAATGCGTGGCCGATCTTTATAGCATGATACTGCGAGAAAATGTATTTGTTGTCCTCCAAAAATCTTAATCTCAGGAACAAGACAATGTCTCTAGCTCTGTGTGTGTGGTGGTGATGGCAGTAAGAAGGAATCGCACTTTTCGCTATAAAAGTAGTTTTACTGGTTTACATCAGAGGTTGCACGGAGTGGCCCTGACGATGCAGGGTGAATGGCAGCAGGGTACGATAAAATGTGAAGATCAGAAAGCACTGGCGCCATCACAACGTGCACAGCACGCAGGGCGAGCGCAACGGTTGCTTTTTAAAACTGTTGTGATGCCGTTAACGAACGTTTGCAGCCTCCAGCTATTTGTCCTGTCTCTTAAAGTGTGATGAAGGAGTTCGATTGTCAGCGCGCGCGCACACGAACACGCGCACACACAAACACGCGCGCACACACGAACACACGGACACGTACAAAGACGCATAATTTCGTCAACACAAAACGCATAAACGAAGATGAGAGGAAGGCAAAGCATAGGACAGAAACTTTTCAAAGAAAATAAACGATGAGAAAAAAATTCATGACATTTTTTGTTACCTAGCCACGTCATCAGCTGCAGTGGATTGTAGGAAAGATCCTGCAACCAAAGAGAGAAGGCGAGGGTGGTGGTGTGATGGATGGGAGGTGGGGGAGACTTCAGTCGTTGCTCTTGTCAAGATAATTATCTAGTCGCTTTTCAGAGGAATCTTAAATGAAATGCTCCCCCAGACAGGCGTTAAACGGCGGCAAAGTGTCGGCCTCCTCGCAAAACACAGCCTGCGTGTTAATGGAAGCGAGGCTTACAGTAGGTCAACAAACACAGTTCTTCTTACATAATTTAAATGATAACTGTTCAGGTCAGCTGTACCTGATCATAAGTGGGCAGATTTGCACTAATAAGTCCACGTAACTATTATAAACTTGTGTGATAAGGGTTAGGTATACGGAGGCTTTGAATCTAGATTTTCAGCTAACAAACCCCTAACTAAAAAAAAAGGGGTGGGGGGAAGAAAAAATATAAAAATAATGAGCTTTGTATAGGGTGTGTCCATGTCTTTGTGCTATTTTATTTTTCCTGCATTAAATGACTGGCTGATATATATGAAATCACTGTTTTACAGAAGTAGAAGGCTGGGGAGGGGGAGTGTACAAGGATGATGCCAGCAAGGAAAAATGAGAACTTGACACGTGCGACACTCAACAGCTCCCTGTAATGGACTAAAGGAGAATAGCACGTGTGCCAATATATATCTTCATTATATGCCTACAGTCTCTTCAGACTGTAATGCTGAGCCTATATACAACAAATAATTAACTAGCTAACGAACGAACACGTATGTTTATTTGATTCTTATAATTCCCAACTGTGTCGTATTTCAAAAGCTGTAACAGTGTATTCAAAGTTTTAGGGCTTGGGGTGGAGATATCAGAGGAAAATATATTGGTGGACAACATGACAGTCTTCGAATAAAGATTTTGGCTTGGCTTCAATGACCAGACAACCCTATAGCCTTGGTAATTCTTCTTGCCTTCACTCGATGGCGAAGCTGATGTCTTCTGAGAGCGGCCATAGTGTGGAGCTGACTAAAGTCCAAATTTCCGCGTCGTGTGGTGACTTTGGCACGGTTTTCTCATGCACACTTTCTTTCTTTCTTTCTTTCTTTCTTTCTTTCTTTCTTTCTTTCTTTCTTTCTTTCTTTCTTTCTTTCTTTCTTTCTTTCTTTCTTTCTTTCTTTCTTTCTTTCTTTCTTTCTTCCTTTCTTTCTTTCTTTCTTTCATTCATGTCCCAGTTGGGGGATGTGAAGTCATTCCGTTCAGAAAAGATTCAAACTGTTTCCGTCTGAGGTGACGTAGCTAGGTTTCTATTTTAAGGCTTCAGACATGATGTAACGGCTCTAAGTCATCAACCAAGCGTGACGGGCAGGATGAACTTGTGTCACTACTTCAGGAAAATGCCTCCTTTGCGGCATTCTGATGACTTTAATGGAAAAACACAGCATTCCAATATTTAAAAAAAAAACAGACTAGTCTTGTTTTTGCTTAAAAAGATCTGCAAGTCTTTTTTTACCCTTTTTTTATTATCTTAATTTCCTCGGTTTCACCCAATTCCTGATCCTTTGAGAATGGCTGTGTTTTCCATCACAACAAGTATCAGTGTCCTCTAGAGACTCCGATTAGAAACTGTATTTTCTAAGCTTCCTCGGAAATAGCAGACGGATAGAGAGACAAACTGAGAAGCGAGTACCAGACAGGCAGACACAGCTGAATGACCTGGATGTCGAGTTTGTGGGTTGCTGGTGTGTACTCAAGTGGCACACCTCGCATGATGGATAATCTGCAAGTTCCACCCGCTCACCCCTTAGCTGCAAACTCTGCATGGTGATGTCAAGACAGGATAACCGTCGGCATTTCTCCGCAAAGTGTTGTAGTGTGCGCCCGCTGTGTGGTGATAACCCAGCACGTGCTGGCCTAGCCACTCACCTGAGTAGCCAGAGCTGTGAGAACTGAACGAGAGGGAGAGAGAGTAAGAAAGTATGCGTTTGTATGTGTGTGTGTGTGTGTGTCTTTTTGTGATCCTGACTTTGCATCTTTGATGCTAACATACATGCCAGTGAGAGTATGTATACATTTTTTTTACACGCAGGCATGCACGCACATGGATGTAATCAGATATGCACGTGCACCGACACACACAAACACTATCTGTCCGTGATGAACGACAGCAGACATCCTAACAGACGGACATAGTCACCTAGTGGGACTTGTAGTGTTGTTGCTCGATGACAGAGGACAAGCACCAGCCGGTCAGTCAGGACAAGCTGGTCATGCATTGCTGCCTCTGGTGTCTGTGTAAACTGATTTTGTTGACAGGCTCTGCAGACAAACATGTCAGGACAGATTTTGTAAACAGGCTTTGCAGTCTGATCTCTGTAAACTCAGGGAGGGTCACGCAGCGGCCACGCGTTCCACCCACAGACTCCAGGGACCACAGAGGTCTGTGGTTCTACCTCAGTGGTTTTCACGCACAGCTAGCGATGCTAATCCTCTTGCGACAGTCCAAAACGAAGACACTTGACCCGCGTTCATTTTCTGCTTTTTAAGTTGATTATTTGCTTTTTGCACATCATACAACAATGTACATTTTTTATATGAACTGTGTGTATATATATATAATGTGAAGTTTATTTCTGTTTATAGTGTGTTGTGTTTACTTTTGTTTACTTTTTGGATAACTCACCTGTTCGTCTTTCTCTATAACTCTTCCTTTCAAAAATCGTTCAAGAGGTCTATTGCACGGCAAGACATAATAAGTACCGCTGTTTGTGATAGAGAATAAACGTTGACAAAATGAACAAACCTTTTTGTCAACAAACTTTAATTGAAAATAGTGTTGATTGAAATAAAAGGCTACTACTTATTGCTGGAATACGAGTTCACGTCGCGAAGATTTGCACATCCGCAAACAAATGCTAGCAAATGTTTGTTAGAGAAGGTGCCAACTATTTGCCCGAAACTTCTGTACAAACATGCGTACAGAGAAAATGGCAGACAGACAGACAGACAGACAGACAGACAGACAGACAGACAGCATTGCTTCTAGTATCTGGCTTTCAGCGAGTTGTGCCTGTCATGTAAGCCATGCGGCGGATAAGCTTAGCAACCTCTGACAAGTGAGCGGTGCTCATTCAGTTTTTGGCCCACAGGGAAACACAAAGACAGTCAAGCCTAGGGAGAATTTTGCAACAGCAGCACAAATACCGGCCAAGATGTCTGCAGATTCCAGCGAACGCCAGGCTTTCCTCCCCTCAACCCCCACACCCCACCCCCGCCGTGGCCTGGTGCAAGCCTCACTCTCACCAACAGGCTTTGTTCTCAACTAACACCTGATCGCAGATGTAGGTTGGTCCAGGTGCTCTGACCCACTTTCCGGGACTAAACGAGGCAGCTGCTCACCTGTGCTTGAAAGATTGCTCGGTGAGGAACAGAAAAGAAAACCACCATCATTCGGAAAGTATTCGGGAGTGGATATAAAGAATAGAAACTGCGTTGCACATTGACAGCACAGTCACTGAAAAAGCAGCAGGCATCGAGGACAGTAAGTATAGCAGTGAGCACCTCGTAGGAGGCATCACTGTCCTCTCCAATGGGAGGCCGAGTACCTCCTGCACGCGGGTTTGAGGTCAGGTGTCGTAAACAAATCACACGAGTATTCTCCTCTCATGTCACCAGTTTCTCCTTTCTGCATCGGCGGTTCCTCGACAGTTACCTTCACCTTCAAGCGTCTGATGCGTTGCAACAACCGAGATGTGTTCTGCCAAAAAAACAAAAAGCAAAAAACAAACAAACAAACCTGCAGCTGATGATCAATCAGCAGAGAGAATAATGCTGGCAGCGTTGAACAACCGCGTAGTTATTAATTCACAGCGCCTAGACACTCAAGTACCACCCTTGGCACTTTGTTATGAGTAAAGACATGGCCATGTCATGTGACAGTTTGTTCTGCCGGCCCGTGATTTCAATATTTAGTATCCTTAGAATAAATAAATGAAGTGCGTGGCACATCTTCGCAACGGAATGGTATCTGATGGCAGACGTTTTGAGAGACTCGTTAAATTATTTAATTTTTAAATAAAGAAAGAACAACAAAACAAACACAACAATACTACACCAAAGTCTGGTTGTCTGGGTAGGGGGAAGGGGTCAAAAGTAACTCACAAAGATAAGAAATTATAGTACACAGTAAGTCGTGATCATCTGGTTACCCGCTGTTTGATAAAAACCAAACGGATTGTGTGCAGGTGATGCTTCAACTTTTTCGCTAACAAGTTCTGAGGTGATAGTCTCGCGCTCCCATCAACTAATTAAGCTCCGCAGGCGGCAATACCGCGCGGCAAAATCTCGCTGTTTCCGTTCATTCGTCATGCTCCGCAGGCGGCAGAACCGCGCGGCCCAGTGGTGAAGCGGTAGCTCGTCTGTATTTTCTTGTGCAGAACAAAGGAACAGAATTGTGGTCATGGCTGCTACCTAATTGTCAAGGTATTTTGGCAAGACAACCTGTATGGGGGAGGGGGACGATGCCAGCGGGTGTAAGACATACAGTCACTGGTAGACAACTGCAGCCTCCGCACTTTGCTTATTTTTCTGAAGCCTACACCTCTCTCTGTCTTCCCTCTCCCCCTCTACCTCCCTCCCAACCCCTGCACGTTGATACCTAGTCTCCTGTTCCAATGCATCTTTCGTCTTCGAAGTGTATTTCGGGGGGATCCCAGTGCTGCGGTGAGCACTTGCACTTGTATTGCCGGTGATGGCTTTCCTCCCCCTGTCTCCCTGCTCTTGTCTACTGTGTTGTGAATGTGTGTATGTGCATTTTCCTTCACTTTTGAAGCTTGTGAGATGGTTCGGTAAATTAATGTCTGAATATCTTCGATCTGTTTATTTGTTTAAGGTAGGGACGAATCGTTTTTCTTTACATCATTCAAAAGTCGTGCGTGCGACAGCGCTGTTAAACATTCGTGTGTGTGTGACCCTGTTCTATGACATCTACTTCCTTCTAAACTGTGCCCACGGATATGACTGCCATTTCTACTTATGTTTAGTAAACATCTCTACCCGACCTCCCAGGGTTTCTTATAAAAGTAGCGAGTAGCTGCAATGTCAAGACGTCACGTAAACCGTCCCGTTGTGACGTCACATAAACACTCTTCCCGTGCAGAGAAGTCATGACACGCGGTGAGCTCTCGCGAGCTGGCAATAAACTGCTGGTTGCGTAGTTTCCGTCAGCGACACGGGTTCAGAAACTTGAAGGGGGTAGGGTGGGGACAGGAGGTAAGAAAGTGTTCAGTAGTGAGAGACAAGTGAACAGGGTCTTCATCTGTCCTCCTGCGAACATCGTCTCAATCCTTTAGACACTCGATCTTGAGGACAGCAAGGACGCCGAAGGCAGCATGTTACGTCATGCTGGTACAACGCTGACGTAGACAGGCTCCTCGAAGACGCTCGTATATACACTCAGCTGCAAACCGTTGTTGATGGATGTGTTTACTTTGTCAAGACTTTAGCCAGTGGAAAACGTGAGACCATATTCTAATTAGGCGCATCTGGATAGCAATGTGAGGTCACGATTTTGAACTCTTGTATACATTGTAATTCTCGTGAATGAAAGCGGTGAATTCACACAGATTTTGGCAAATGGTATCTTACATTGAGTTATGCACAAGAAATAGAAGAATAAATTGCAACCCACTAGTTCAGGAGGTTTTACTGGTCAAAACAAAAATGTCTTTGAAGAACAACATGCATGGCTGGGTCTCGTGTTGCAGCACTGTTTATGACATGATTTACTGTTTACAACATTATTTCCTGATGGTTATGACTATTTCCTGATGCTTATGACATTATTTCCTGAGGTTTGATCAGCACATTAGCGTACACCCAGATCTTAAGTGTCCTGCTCAGCGTTTCTTATGAGAAACACATGGATAAACAGGCAGAGCAATTAGACAGAACTCATCAGATGCAGCTCGGGAAGGTAAAATAACATGTGTACACTAAAAAAATATATAAAAATACAAGACCGCGTTGAGAGGGGCTTCTCCCAGCAAAGGATAAATTAACGTGTTTGTTTTACTAGTGTGCCACTTGTTGTGTGTGTGTGTTTGTGAGAGAGAGAGAAGGTAGAGTGAGAGAGAGGTAGAGAGTGTGTGAGAAAGAGAGATGTAGAGAAAGCCTGTGTGTACCTAGACAATGGCGGAGTCGGGGGTAGGCCTCAAATGTTGGGCTAGTGATCTGATATTGGCAAAGGGCAATGTTTATCCCACCACCTTGTATGTATTCCACATCAAAATCAACAGCCAATGGCAATATTGTCAAATAAAACAGCAACAGAAGCTTTCTCTTGCTTCTAGAGTGTTCGCTGTACAGAGAGTAGTGTAAAGTTTTCAAAATCAAATATTGGAAGAAAGGAGGCGCAGCAAGTTGTCAGTTCCGGAAGAATGTGACAGGAATAAATGAAAGGAAAGCATATACACACAGTGATTCTAAGTTCCGTTCATCCACAAAAACAACTAATGATACCAGACTAAACAGTCATCCAGTTCTTATTACCTACTGAAAACAAAAGGAGTCGGTGACGAGCAGAGAACAGCGTCCCTCCAGTGGCCCATTCCTTGCAGAAAGATTTCTATTTTATTGAACAAACAATTAATATCTTGGAATGACAAACTGGTAAGTGTTAACTTTCAACGCTGTATGATTCTAACTCTTAGGGAAATTAATTGGCTAAGAAGTGCTGTGTTTAAAAAAACTCAGGCTGATGCCTTCTGAGAAGCGTGTTTATTCCGACTGTTCTCCCACAAGCTCGCACACTGCCATTTTCCGAAGGATCGGTAAACACAGATAAATTATTGCCAGGAGATTCGTCTCCCTCCTCCGTTGCCCGATTGCTTTGTGAGAATGCGCCACCATTCCTTTGGGGATTAAAATAACCATACTGAGTCAGGTGCGGAATTCCTTTGGCCTGAGACTGAGATACATTCAAAGACATTTGATTTACTGCTTGCTTTGACACTCGAGAGCGTCTCGACAAATGACGTGAAGTTCGTTGGGAATCAAAAATAGTTTGCAGGCTAAGCAAGTAAACAAATCAGTTTAAAAATAAGGGAAATCCTTCCGGCATTTTTGCAAAGAGCTGTGGGGTTAGTCTTGGCTGTTCAGTCGGGGTTTCAGCCCACGCATTTCCGCGTATACTCCACTCATGCAGCCACTGTAAAACCTCGATATCCTTTCCACACTTCACCTTCTAATCTCACTTTTTCTTAAAAAAAATTTTTCTACCTTCTTTTTCTAGAGCCACAATTTACGCGAAGGGAGGATCAAACGCTTGCATCACGCGTTTACACGTCTAGAGAACAGAGACCGGGCCCACTTGAGAACGATCTGAACAAGTATTTTATACCTGGGCTCTTCGTGCTAACTTCCGTGGCTTTTCTGGTATCTGAAGTACAACCGTGACAAGGGTTTCCGGAGGGTGCAGGAAGAACATACAAACCAACACCGAAGCTCCAATCCTCAGGCGGCCATTTTAGTCGTTTGTCTGGCCTCGTGCCCTGCTACAGCACCGGTCGCAGAGTGCTTCTCACCGCTGCCTTCTGCCAGGTAGCAGTGCCCCTAACTGCCCTGTGTTAGTGCCCCTAACTGTGCCCTGTAACAGTGCCCCTAACTGTGCCCCTAGCTGTGCCCTGTAGCAGTGCCCCTTAGCAATGCTCAACAGTAGTTCCTCGTAGCTGGTGCCCCAACAGCCAATCAGGGCGATGATGAGAAGGTGATTAAAGTTTTACGATAATTGACCCATTTCAGTTGCACCAAGTTGCTGTGACCCAGCACGAGCTACTGTGTTTAGTTTACCTTGGCTTGTTTTCATAAAAGTGCAAAGATTTGTCATCATTACTACATTTTTTTAAAAAAACAAAACACCTATCCGGGTATTTTTTTAAACTGTACAAATTCTTGACAATAACTTTCTAACTTGCGAAGCTCTTGTGCTTAATTAAACCTCTTGCTTTGACCCAGAACGGACAGGAATAGCCTCGACCTCGGTTCTAAGTGTCATCTGCTGCAACGTCTGCGTCGTGTTTTGCTGTTCATCCCCAGTGCCCCACTCCCACCCACACCCCTTCCCCCAGCTTCCACCCGCCACCCTTGTTCACTTGTCAGAGGCGGCCAAAGGGCCGAAGGAAGGAAGAGCAGACAGGTTCCCGGACGCTGGCAGCTAACGAACGCGAGGATTGTTGGTGGTAACCATCTGTGATGCGTTGGCGGCACGCGCTGGCTTTTTTATGCTCTCTGCTTGAGAGAGCGCGCGAGCAGGGGAGATAATGGCTGCAGTCGTGGTGGCGTCATGACTGTGGAGATGGCGGGGCGCCTTGCCAGCGCGCGCAACAACCGAGCTCCGTGCTCCCCACGCCGTTACTGCCGTGCAGACGAACTCGGATACTCTCCACGGTGACCAGCATAGTTTGTGTGAACAACACACGCGAACAAACACACACACGCGCGTACACACACACACGTATATACACACACACAAACCATTCCATGATTCCAATCACGGGCTTGCGCGCACTCAAAAGCAGGGAGTATCTCGAACTAATTTCATGACAAGAACAACAAGCAGGACGTTTTCGAAAACAGTGAACCTAGTTGTACTCCGAAAACTGAAAGGAACAAGCTTCTAAATTCTTAACCTCCAACCCACCCACCCCTGGCCATGCTACCCTCCAGGTTCAAGCGCTCTCTTGACATCAGGCACGTTCAAAACAGGATTCAACACTCGGGCTGGTGGTGTAGTCTAGTAACATCAGTTTGGTTCCGGTATTGCCAGCAGGTCTCCGAGCTCTCAAGGCCGATCGCCAGACAGATAGCCAGCAGACGCAGATTCACACAGATAGCCAGGAAACGCCGATACCAGCTACAGACACAGATGCACAGATAGCCAAACAGCATGGCCAACAAACACAGAAACTGCCATAACGAGCGAACTCAGATATCAAAACAAACTCGATGTTGATAGCCAGCAAATGCCAAATTAAAAAAAAAAATGGATGTGGTGGACTAAAAGGGGCCTTAAATTCTTCTGACGTGTGTAGGATGTTTCAGCTTGATTTATGTCATCTTTGATGAGAAGGAATGTCCACCCACCTGACCCCCTCTTACGTTTGTCATGTAAACAAGCGCGCGCGCACGCACAAACACACACAAGCAAGCAAACAAATGAAGAAAATACACAACCAGAGTTAAAGAAGAAGGAAAGAAATAGAAATACCACAAAAGATCAAGAAGCTTTCCTGTGCAGGCTTGTAACTTTACTCGCATGTCGATGGCACATCTTCTAGTGTTGTATATGCACATTTTTAAAAGTAGGAAAAGGATTTTAGGAAAAAAAACTGGTCAGAAGCACGAAGAAGACCTGTTGTGATGTCCAAATACGTGAAAAACTATTCTTCGTAAAAACCTCTGACCTCTGACCTCTAACGATTGACCGGCGTCACCACGTAACCTCATTCCGAATACGAATACGCTAGCGAATGTGAACGCTGGCTTACTCGCGCTGCTTTATTGTCAGTCTCCCAAAGGTAAACAGCGCCGCCTGCAGGAGCACCAAAGTGAGCGCAATATGAACTTTGTTTTCGAATCACCTTTAGCCATCTCCACGTGTAAGTTCTTCTGTCTATGATGGTCAACATTCTTCAAAAGTTACGAAACACGCAAGATGTTTATAGAAAAATATTTGTATTTAGCTACACTTGCTTCAGACCTTATTTCATTATTTCCTTCAAACGGTTTCGTTCCCGAAATAAGTCTTGGTTTGTCGATAAGAGTCCTCACAAGAAGAGGTAAGACGAGCCTGCTTCACAACACCGTGACTCACTGTTTCATCATTGCTATCGCCGCAATTTCATCTTCAGACGAAATAAACTGTCGATGTTGGCGCTGTTTAACCTGTTTTCTGACGGTATCGAGTTGCTTCTTTCCTAAAAAAAAAAGTTGGGTTTTTTATTTGGTTTTTGAACATCAATGCATGATAAAAAGGAGTTGCTACTGAAGTCTTACTATTTCGGATTCTATCACCCAAGCATTTTTTAATTTCACTATCAATTTTTCTTTTCCACATTAAAAAAGGAAAGAAAATGCAAATGTGTTGATTTACACGCTGGGCTTCGTGATGCACGCAGACACGCAGACACGCACACAGAAAGAGTCTCTTAACAGTAGACAAGATTGTGGGCAAACAAATATTTATCAACCCTTTGTCAGATGTAGACAACGAAGCCAAGTTTTGTGATCCCCTTCGCGCCATCTTCAAAAAAGAAAGAACTAGTCTGAAATAATCAAGATCCGCCCTCTACAGAAAACTACCGAGGACTTCAAGGACCGAGGCGAGAAGATTTGTGATGAGCTTACGGAGGCAGGACCCGCGTGTCATTAGAGACCGGAAACCGAATCAGTGCCAGAGGGACTGGAGCTCAATCCTCACAGCCACCATGCTCACCTGAGGCACTTTACTCACGCACCCATGCCGCCGCCAGGTGTTTCACGTACAGGGCTGTGCAGGTAAACACTTGTAATAAGATGACAACACCTTTAATGTCAAGTCTTAATCAGTAACGCCTGTATATCATGGGCTTAGATAGTTATAGCTAATTATAGCTAATTACTCCTGTCCTATATTACTTTAGCAATGTTGGTGTTATGACTGGACTGGAGACAAAGTGGCAAAACTAACTACACAACCTGCCACCTCCTGCTAAAATGTGAGGTACGACCCTTCTACACCGAGGCGTTTTACCTGGATAAGCGATTTCAAAGGCGGACCTGCTGTAACAAAAAAAAAAAAAGGAGGACACGAGGGCAATGAACTGGAAGCAAAAACTTTTTAACAGAAGAAGTATCAAGTGGCTAGTTGCACAACACATTTCTAATTTTAAACCCTTTTAGGTTGGAAGTCTTCTGCTTAGGTAATCAGTTTTTATAGAAACACAGTACACAACACAGTTTTGTAACTTTTTTCATTAAACTTTTTTCAAATAAGATAAAATTGTTTAAGGCTGACTTTTGTCAGCATAGTTTTCAGATGAATGGCAGAGGGGAAATTGTTGAAAACGCTTCTGAATTTGCTTCTTTAGAAGTGTTTTAAGTTGTATAAACATGGTGTGCAGCTAAACCCAGGCATGTACTGACTTTCCAGTTCTAGCAAGGTGACAAGCAAGTTTGCAAACTCTTTTTCAGCTTGTCTGTCTTTCATCTTTTGTGTTTCTTGTGCTCGCTACCACACTGAAGGACCCACCAACTGAGTACAGTGTCGGCACACATACACACAGAGATCAACCAACTCACCCACCATATGTATTCAAAATTTCATATGAAAAAAAATTAATTATCTTTCCTTTCTCAGCTAATAGCACAGTGCATGCTGGCTGCTGCTGGATGCAGCTTCCAGAAGTCTTCTCCGAATTGTGTTATTTCTCATTTCTGACCTTAACCAAAATCTCTATTTTCGGATGCATTTGCACTATCGGCATTCATCAGGTAAATGGCCACCTGTAGTGGAATGCGTCTCTAGAGAGCAGACACCCAAAATAACACTAGCAGAGTCGGTCTGCGCCACCCACTTCTTTTTAAAATAAAAACTCTTTACGTAGTCTGATAAGCATCTGTAGCCATACATAACCGTTTTCTATATATATTGGTGCAAGTTCGAGGCAATCGAGGTTATGAATTTCCTTCAGTCTCGAACAAAACAGCAGGAAAGAGTCAGAGACCTGCAAGTGTCTGTGACCTGGTGCCAGAGTGATTTTGACTGAATGGACGGACGGTCCGACGAACTGTCTGCCGTTTTAATACAACGCTGACGTCAGCAAATGGACATAGATACGGGTATCTGCATTCAAATGAAAGGCCAATAAAATATCAAAGGTTGCAGCTTTTAGGTGATTGAGTCTCGCCGGCGCAAAAGCTTATTTCCTCCGAAAACAAAGTCTTGGCATCAGCAGCACGCAGCCAAGCTCACGTGTAATCCCGGAAGCAAAAAGTCATGGCGCGTCTGACCTGCTTTCTGGAAATTTCGAAACGCTGGGTGTACTGAACTGAAAAGTCGACAAGTTACGGGTCGCACTATTTAAGGAGGAAGGGGATGTGTTTGGAAACCCAGCCGCGTTTTCTCTAAACTGTTCCACCCTCATTACACCTTTACCGCAGTCTCGCCGTTCTGTAAGAAGCTGAAGTTGAGCTTCTTCAGCATCATCGTGCAGTTTTCTTCATCCTCCCCCCAAAAAAAAAACAGTATTTTACGCCAACGAGGTTCGACTTGGTTGCATGAACCTTCGTTTTTCTTGCTGTAAAGAGGTGGTCCTAGCGCACCGTTACCTTCTGAAAATGTATGAACAGTTTCATGTGTGGTAATGAGATAAAACTCTCGAGCATCTCCAGCTTCTATAACTGGAGGCTGTGACACTGTCCTTGTAGTTCATTAACTGCAGTCTAGTGTTCACTCTAGAAAGTGCCTGTTCAGAGGTCATGTTCACACACATCTGACCTGCCAAGTACTTTAACCGTCTACCTGATGCGCGGTTATCTGCCAGGGACACCACCCGAGTCTGTCGGTCGTGGACGGGTATGTCTGTGTGACTAACAGACTCACCCAGCTCTGGGGTAGCCCACGCAACAAAAACCGAAAAAATCATAAAACTTTCATAATTAACCTACAGCCGCGCATTTTCTAATATTTCTAGCAGCTGCTCGTGCTCTGGCTTTGGTGAGTGATTTTTGTTGCCCATTCTTTATTTGATGTTTTCTACATTATCTTTGCAACCTCCGCATGGCTAAAATTTGTTAGAAACGTGTGCCAAAAACCTTTCAAAGTGTAACCACCAAACCTCTTGCTAAATTTCTGTTTGAAATATGTGCCAAAGCGGCAAAGAACACATATTACCCCCCAAAAAAAGGTTTTAAAAAATCTGTTTACAGCTTCTTTAAAAGCTTCCTTCCGTGATTGTTAACTTACATTTTTTAGTTCTATTAGTTTCAAATCCAATTACAAGAATTGGCTTGTCTGTCTGTATATCTGTTTATTATGTAAGTAATTTTGTGTGCTTTTCTTTTTGTCTTGTGGTCTCTCTCTCTCTTTCACACGGGCGCGTGACTATCAATTTTCCTTTTGTGTGGCTTTTGAAACGGAAGACAGAGCAACACAAAGTACAACATTTTTACCTGTTTACCTGTGTCCAGCACACCTTGCCGTCACACTGTCTCTGTTCTAGATCCTCATCCTTGGGTTCTGTGAGTTGTCCTTTGTCTTTGATAAAGCAGAAAACCATGATTGTGGAAAAAACTGAAGTAGTGAAGAGAATAATTCTCTGACATTTATTTCCTCTCGATGGAGACATACTACTGTCAAACAAATTAACTTGTTCGCACCCTCAAAATGTTTAATTTTTGTAGCTTCTGGGTAGAGACACGCGAGCCATCACAAAGTGGAATTTTGTGAAGAGAGAGGTACGCTCCTTGAAAGATAAGTCATCTTAACAAGACAGTTAAATGAAGAATCTTAAAAAACACATAAACTGGAGTGGAAACGTTTATGAAAAACGTAAAGAAGTAAATAGGGTTATAGAATGGCTCTCTTTCTTTCTTTCTTTCTTTCTTTCTTTCTTTCTTTCTTTTTCTTTCTTTCTTTCTTTCTCTCTCTCTCTCACACATGCGCACCCGCATGAACGAACGAACTACCCCTAAACCCAGTTCTTCGGAGATTCTGAGGATTTCTGCGGCTTTGTGGATTTTCGTGGAGGAGTCGGTTGGCACAAGAACATTCACTGCACTCTGGCCTCCGTTGTTTTGCCACAGACGAGAGCAGGCATCCTGGATCAGGTTACCACAGACAATAATCTGTCAATTGCTCTGATGCCTGCACATCCAGCTCTGAAGTCGGAGAAAGGAGGACGGTTAACGTCTGCAATCTGTGGTAAAGGAAACCAGGTGGAGGTGTAAAACCTCGCTCACTGTTTCTCATTCTCTCTCTCCCGCTCTCTCTCTCTCCTCGTCCCATACTTCAGTCTGCACTCTAGACATCTCTCTCAAACCTCTCTCAAGTTTATGCTCTTTTAATTAACCATCTTACAAAGATATTATTCGCTGATTTTTTACGATTGTACCGTAGTGTAATGCGATATACTAGTTTCTCTGATGTCCTGCCCCCTGACTGTGAACAGATGAGATAGAAAGAATTCCCCCCTTGTTTGAATTACAGTGAGCTGTTTTTCTTCACCTTGCAGCTCTGAGTAGATGCCAGCTCCAGTCTGACTCCTGGGATCTAATGAACGAGGGCAGAAAGAGGGAAAAGTAGGTTGATGCGAGATACTTTATTCTTTCCCACTCAGCAGTATTCAGACGTTCAAAAGTCAATCATCCGCATAACAATGTTAAACCTATATAGTATTAAATAATACGAACATCCTAATTTCTATGATATTGTGTATATATATATATTCAAACATACTTATATATCTGTATGTGTATGCACGCACACACATATCCACCGAGTAATTCATATTAATACATTCACCCTTTATTCTTTCTTTCTGTCTGTCTATACTCAGGTCTTTTCGGTCAAATCATATATAATTCACTGGATATGTAATTAAATTAATTTATGTATATAGACACACTTAGTCAAGACCAAAGACATGAGTATCTTTTAGAGAATTATTTGTGTTCCTCGCTCTTACTTTACAAGTACTTATATAGAGACATTCACATACATATATTCTTATTTAAAATATGTAAATAGGATAGGACCTTTTGCTAAAATGAGGTTAAAGAGAGTTGGGAAAAGATTCAGTGTTTGATGGTGAGAATTTAAAAAATTCAGTTTTTACATTATCATTTCCAAGCCTTGTTTCCCTTTAGTGTTTTAATCAGTCAATCCATTGGCAGCCTCACCCTCAGATATCTCAGTGTTGAAGTAGTCATGGCTACTTTCAACTATATCCACAAATAGTTCAGGCTCGATAGCATCATTACAGACATAGTTTATCTCCCTAACATGCTGCAAGAATTCAGTGCAGGTGGAAATGTCCTTCTATCATCACAACTACTCCGAGTGGAGACAGCGCGAGGCGGAGAGCGTCTAAAGGGAAACAACTCAAAAAGTCTGAGTGTTGGATGCTGGATGAAAGATGGTTGGCTCTGTTACAGGGGATGGAAGCTCTTCCATCTAAAGATTCTTTTACTACAGGGAGAAGGGATGGTGGATCAGAAAAGAAACTAGAGTATAGAGGGAAATGACATTCCTGTGACCAGATGTCACAATGTGGATACAGACAGGTGAGTGTGGACCTGATGTCATGACCTCTTCTAATGCTGCAGTGGACACGGATGGCCACGTGATGGTACATATGGTCACGTGCCTTGGCGATCCCCCGTCACCCTGTGTACGCAGGCTACAAACTTCATGACTACCTGAGTTTGGTTTTCCAGCCCACGTGGTGGGTAAGGAAGGGGCTGGATGTGAAATAAAGAAGCCTCTGTCAGCCTGGCTTTGAACCTGATTGGTTTACCCGAATCTCAAACTTTAGTTATGTCATGCGATCTAATCCAACAATCGAGCTTTTTATAGGAAAACATTTAAGCCAACTAACTCTTATAGAAATTCCTGCTCTATTTTGCTCTAATGAAAAGATTTACATTAAAAATGACTATAATTGTAGTTATACCGTAGTTTTTCTTATGTCCTAATATACATACAGTGTTTTGTTTACTGCGTTTTACACAGCTATTTGCTATTGTATTCAATTTCTTACATGTAATTATTCCTGTCACAATAACAAATATCTAATTAACCGTTTTTCTTCTTCGTTAACTGTATATACGACGTACAGTTAATTTTTATAGCAATGATAAATAACTTTCAATAAATAAATAAT
>SRHC01001758.1:41741-76773 GCA_004794325.1 Pomacea maculata | reverse complement strand
CGTGGGAAGGTGGGTGGGTCTTTCGTGGGAAAACATGGCAACCCGTGGGAATTCCCTAAGAGGTCCCCTTAGGGTCCCGCCTCCAAAACCCGAGAGGGACCCAACTTTCTTCCCGAAGAGGTCCCATGAGGGACCCAAGAGTTCTTGCAGGCTGGGCGTTCTATCCGTAATGAACTTTGGCCTCTGATCTTTTTAATTGTCTGTTGGTATTGTTTATTTGTTGTTTGCTTTTTAATCCGTAAAGGGAAAACATAATGAAGAAACAGTTATAACACAAGCACATAGGTAAAAGTCAAAGGTCCGATTCCTGTTGACTGACTCATTGCAGCAGATGTTGTAACACCTGTCCATGCACTGCTAGCGGACGTGCGTTTAATATTGTGCAAGGTTCAATGGTGTGTTTAATATTGCTAATATTGCAGTGCCTCGCTTGATGTTGCATATACTGCAATGCTGCGTTTAATAGTGACTTGGTCGAAGTCCATGCCATCTTTTTTTACATTGTTGAACGCGTGACATGTGTGAGAAGCGAATCACTACCGTTCAGTCCGGTTAACTACGTCACACCACCGACAGCAACCGTGAGGTCAGGTCAGTTGACTAAATGCCATGATGGGGATACCATCGTAGAATACTTGAAAATATTGCATATTTTAAATTCTGATTTCACGTTACGACGCAGATTGTTGGCCTTGAATTCTCACCTGCAAACTAGTAAAACACCTAGCGTCTTGTAGGCTCGCTGTCATGGCAACGCCTTGTTCACGAGAGCTGAGAGATCTCCCATCGATCTCCAGTGACGTCAGAGGTTACAGGTGAGGTAGACCAGTGACGTCAGAGGTTACAGGTTAGGTAGACCAACGTGTGCCCACCCAGGCCTGACGAGAGGTGTCTGATGTACCCGGGCCCTCGGCTGTCAAGGGAGTCCGGCTTTGGTCAATGATTTTTTTTCTCCTTTCTTTTTCATTACAGGGAAAGGTTGACGGAACATTCCTCACTCTGTGGATTTGTTTCCTATGTCACACTACAGTTTGATCCCTACCCTTATTTTTCCTTATGTACTAACCACTCAGGTGTAAACAAATCAATGTTCAAGTAGTGATGAACATCCTAGTGCACTTGTCCTAGTGTTATCAGTCTATCTTATGCTACTGAATGAAGTGTAGATGTTGACAATCGAACTGTAAACATATTAGTATATGTGGGAAAATAATTTACGATTACAAGGACAAGGGGCCCGGAGAGATCGTCTACCCGGGGCCCGTGCTCGCTCTCGGCGGCCCTGTGCCCACCTGCTTCTCCCCCGCTGAAAAAAAAAGTGTATAAAAACAACAACAACAACAACAACAACAACAACAACAACAACAACAACAACAACAACAACAACAACAGAAACAGCGCATTTTGATGACAAATGACAAGTGCAATGCTGGCAAGAACTTTCAAGAGTTTCGTTTTATGTTTGACTCGGTGCCCAACGGATCAATGATGCATCAAACTTTCTGTCAACGACCTGTTATTGAACCAAGCGATGTCTGTTAGGTGTTGCCATCTCTGTCAGGTGTTGCCATGCATTTTGCTCAAGGTGTTGTCAGCAGCGGACTGCGCATGCGTGGAGCGTCTAGAGAGCGCGACAGTGCGCGTGCCCCGTGTTGTGGCTCCATCGACCAGGGTGGAGAGGGTGGTGTGGTGGTGGAGGTAGAGTTGGGTGGGGCCACAGCCAACGTGTACAGCAGCATTGTCAGCGTTCACACGCCAGCCTCACCTGAGTGCAGCCAGCCGCCTGCTACCTTCGTGCGCGGGGCCCTGCATCGACCACTAACCTACTTTAGTCGGCGATCGGGAGGGACTCGACCGAGTGAACACATGGACTGAACGGCTCGACATGGCAGTGGCTGGGTCGGGCAGTGTCCCTCCCACCACACCACCACACCACCACCGTGTTTGAGGATGCAATGCGACTGACGGCCACGATCAAGCGAGAGGTAATCAGGCTCTTGTGCTTTCCATCAGCAGCTGTCAGTGATAGGAGGGTAGTGGGACTGTCATGTGTCAGTCAGTCATGTGTTCAGCCACTGACACAGACGAGTTTGACCAACATGTGACGTATGTGTCACACTAGGCACGAGGACTGTCATCTTTGCCAGGTAAACATTTTCTTCAGGATGCTTTGCTCGCTTCTTATGCTTGTCATTCGCTTTCAGTGCTTATTCCATCGCACGAAATGCTGCAGCAGCTGTGTGTCAAACGGATGTCACAGCTGTAAAGTACACACAACACAATTCAACATAGGTGGGCAGTGTCAAAGGTCAAACATACCGTCATTCGAGACTCACCAGACCTTAAGTGTGTCACTTCACACACATTACAGAGAGGTACAGAAACAACCTATATGTGAACTGAGACTGGGTGGTAATCTGTCACTGGGTTTATTACAGCGAATTGTGTGTAGTCTGGTTTAGGACCCAACAACAAGCGCGACATGTTCTGGTCACTACATGTGTGTGTGTGGGTGAAGAAATATGAAAATTCTGTCAACAACAAAAACATTATGTTTAGAATTGTTTCTAATAAAACTCGAAAGGTTTATTTTCTTTATCGTGAAGATCTGACTTTTACAATTTGGAAGCTGATTAACTTAATTGTTTAATCACAAGAGTCAGTCTGTTCAACAACAACAGCCATTCCGCTCTTTTAACGAAGTTCTTTGTGTGTCTCTCTTCTCAAACATTTTTCTCACATCTCCGCGGTACTCGACAGTATGGTGTGTATATGTTTGTGGTTGCTGGTTTGTGTACACACTTGTCGATCATCTGTTGCGTGATGTCGGCTGTTGTCGCTCAGTGAGCAAAGCAAAGTGCCTGTCCAGTGAGTCACACGTGACTCAACACTTCTGTCATGTCTTCATCGTTGTTATTAGCTTCTGGTGTAATTTATGACATTTGAAAAGGTCAAATTTGTCACCGTGATGTTTGATAAAGTGGACTAGCTGTCACCTCGATGTCTTGCAGTCTGTAGGTTGGTAATGAGCGCCATGTTGTGTGACGAATGCATCCGTCAATGTTCGATTCTTGGCGTGGATCCTGCTGGTGATGTAACAGAGTCGATTGTTGTCGCTAGGGTAGCAGGAAAAAGCCATCAGTAGGTGCATGCGAGTGAACAATGGCGGCTGGTGTCTGCAGCTGACAATGAACCCACCCAGCGAGTGACCGAGGCCACACGAACAGGATTTTCCTACATGCTTGATGATATCAGTGGGTGACATAAGCCACCTTGTGTCACCGGCGCCATGATCAGCAGTTTACAGTCACCTTGTTTGGACACAGTGACGAGAGTCCGAGGGTAATCTCTCCACCCACGGTTCCCACTCCTCGGGTAGACTGACTGCTCAGTCCCTGGGCTTCAGGCAGTGATGGTAAACAAGTGACCTCTTATGTTGGGGTGGGAGTGGAAATGATGAAAACTATACCCTCCCCACCCCCAACAGACATGAAGGTGTGTTTGTCCGGCTGTTGACAGGGCGACGAGACTTAACCGTAAAGTTCTCACCTGACTGATCCCACCTAGGTCGAGTAGTGGTCACTTCCCACAATCCACCAGTTGTCATTGTGTCCTTCCCCACCCCGTTTTTTTCTCACCAGAAAGAGCGATCCCCAACCCACCCCGTCTTTTCTACCCCAGCCATCAGAGAGAAAGACAAGCCACTTTGAGTGAAGGTTTGTATGTTGCCTGTCTGTCTGCCTGTCTGCCTGCCTGCCTGCCTGCCTGTCTGTCTGCCTGCCTGCCTGCCTGCCTGCCTGCCTGTCTGTCTGTCTGCCTGCCTGCCTGTCTTGCCTCTGAACTGATGCAGGCGAGAACAGATCGAGGACTTTCTGAAAAAGTTGTTAGAGGAAGGCAAGTCAGGAGACGTGTGCGGCCACGTTGAAAGCTGTAACACACAGTTACAACAAATTGTCAAGTATTTGATTATCTTTGACATTTGTCTTTATGCAACAGCCATGTCAACCTGTGCCTATTTATAGCCACAACCGGGGTTTCATTAAGGAAACTCGCCAGAACATTTGGGTTACAGAACTCTGAGGTCACACATGTATTTAATTTGACATGTACAAGCGGTCTTCCTTCTATTTCGCCCTCAGCCAGCCATGTTTTATTGTTATTACTGCCTTCATTATTGAAGATACCAGTTGGCTAGCAGTCTGTTCTCAAGATGTAACTCTTCTTCCATTACTGTCATTTTGATTACACGTCTTTGAGTTGTTACAGTAACTGTATTACGACTGTTGGAAGCTTAGGGCAAGGTGTGGGGCCACAGTGTATTACGACTGTTGGAAGCTTAGGGCAAGGTGTGGGGTCACAGTGTATTACGACTGTTGGAAGCTTAGGGCAAGGTGTGGTGTCACAGTAACTGTATTACGACTGTTGGAAGCTTAGGGCAAGGTGTGGGGTCACAGTAACTGTATTACGACTGTTGGACGCTTAGGGCAAGGTGTGGGGTCACAGTAACTGTATTACGACTGTTGGACGCTTGGGGCAAGGTGTGGGGTCACAGTAACTGTATTACGACTGTTGGAAGCTTAGGGCAAGGTGTGGTGTCACAGTAACTGTATTACGACTGTTGGAAGCTTAGGGCAAGGTGTGGGGTCACAGTAACTGTATTACGACTGTTGGACGCTTAGGGCAAGGTGTGGGGTCACAGTAACTGTATTACGACTGTTGGACGCTTGGGGCAAGGTGTGGGGTCACAGTGTATTACGACTGTTGGAAGCTTAGGGCAAGGTGTGGGGTCACAGTAACTGTATTACGACTGTTGGACGCTTAGGGCAAGGTGTGGGGTCACAGTAACTGTATTACGACTGTTGGACGCTTGGGGCAAGGTGTGTGGTCACAGCGTATTACGACTGTTGGAAGCTTAGGGCAAGGTGTGGGGTGACAGCGTATTACGATTGTTCGAAGCTGAGGGCAAGGTGTGGGGTCACAGTGTAATAGTCTTTGCTGTGCTGTGCAGGTCACCAAGTCGTCGGTCGTCTGCTGCTGTCTCTACCGCAAGTCTTGCCCTCCAGTGGCTCACCACACACCTCGGCTTCCGACTGCTCATCCTGCGCATGACGTCAGAGTTCAGTTATGAACCGTCTGTTGTCTCGAGATCGAGGCTCAGCGACACCGCCATATTGAAGTACAGCCGGAAGTTGTCTGGTGGTTTGATTGTGCGGGTGAAGACAGCACCTTTCAGCTTTCAATAGACTGTAGCTGTCTTCTGTCTGCCGGCGATGTCGCCCTAGCTGACCAGAAAGGCATCAGAAGCTGGAGTCTGTCCTGGGCCTTTGCGAGATGGAAACTCTTGACGGGACTGACGCCATTCTCATCAAGCATGCTGGATAGAAGAGACACGTGACAGTTGGTAGGAAAGTGACAAATGATGATGGAGGTCCCACAACAAACGTTTTTCCTTTTAAGAAAACTATCCATTCATGTTCTTGTAGATAATAAACGTTAACATCACCAGATATTATCTTGATGCCCTACTGGTCCATCCCCTCCATGACGTCACTAGCAGGGCTCGTGCTTTATCGCGAGATCTCCTACGACTACCAGCAGCGGACTTTCCGCAGAGAGGACGAGATTGACGACGAGCCCCTGTAGCTGTTTGTGGATTCTGACAAGTATTAAGATCGTTATTTAATAACAAGAGTGTAGACAAAGTGCAGCACCAGCACCAGCACCAGCACCACCCTGCGTGACGGGTTCCTCGTTCAAGTCATCATTTTCATTATACCTTCATCTATCTCTTCAGAGACGACATGTGAAAACACTTTTCACCAGAATCGTGCATGGACATATAGCCCAGTGTCATCGCGATTACCATGGCGATCCTGTCCAGCTTCTTGTGCTGGAGCAACACGCGCACCGGCAGCGCCATCTGTGCCTATTATTCCCTGGTAAGTGTGTGTGTGTGTGGTTAGTGTGAATGTGTGTGTTGCTGATGTGTGGATACACTGTGGTGTGGTGTGGTGATATCAGGGATATCAGACGAAAATAGTCCACTATCCACATCACTTGCAAGCTATAATAATTTGAACCTAAAAGTTTCATTCGTTTCTCAACTGTTAAATTTAACTTTGTGGTATTTTATTTCTTGTAAAGTTCAGTACATTCTCATCGCATGCCTCTCTTCAACATGGAGTCTCGCTCAACGTCGAGTCTTGCTATCTTGCCCTCGGGCTCCTGAAATTAGAAACTTGTGACGGCAGCTACCTCCCTTGTCCACGTCATGTTTGGCCAGGGGGATGTCTACGAGTAAATATGTTTGTAGGCAATGTAGGCAAAGAGTAAGGAGGTCAGACAAGGAACGAGAGTTGTCTAAAGTTCACTGTGAGGTCAGGATTCTACTCGCCCAATCAGCGTCTAGATACTTTCAGACGGGGAGGTGGGGGCCTTGTTGAAGATCTCTGAGGAACGTTTATTCCCGTAACGTTACTGCCGTGAAAACACGTACAGCTCTCACGTCAGCAGTGACATCACGTACCGCGCTACTGCCGTTGTAACGAATCGAAACCTCCGGGCGTATCTAAACGTATGGGTATAGTCTGCGCATGCGCACGAAGCGAAACTTCACTACCGCCTGGTAGTTTACTTGAAATAAAAGTAAAGGATGAAACATTACTGGACATACTAAATAAAATGGCATTGCAAAAGCAAAATTATACAACTCACAATATGCTTTGAGCTGGTTTTTGATAAATAAACATCCGATGGATTAGTAAATATTTTCTTGGGTTTATTTTATCAAAAACCAGCTCAAAGCATATTGTGAGTTGTATAATTTTGCTTTTGCAATGCCATTTTATTTCGTAATGTTTTGTAATGCTTCATCCTTTACTTTTATTTCAAGTAAACTACCAGGCGGTAGTGAAGTTTCGCTTCGTGCGCATGCGCAGACTATACCCATACGTTTAGATACGCCCGGAGGTTTCGATTCGTTACACCGTGAAAACACGTACAGCTCTCACGTCAGCAGTGACATCACGTACCGCGCTACTGCCGTTACAAGAGTACGTCGGTAGCTTCACGTCCTTCCTGTCCAACAGCTTTGCGGGGTGTACAGAGTGTATGAGTATGGGTGGAGCAAGTGTACGGGTATGGGTGGAGAGAGACAGATGTGTGGGTGCCTCACAATTTCTGACATGAAAAAGGTCTTGTTGATAACATGCCAGCCCCTCCCTGACAAGACGAGCGAGGGTCATCGGGGCATCATCATCACCTTGTGGTAGCCACTGAGCCTCGCGAGTAAATAGTTGCTGGGGTTATGCACCTGTACAGGTGTTTGGGAGAGTTTCTTTGTTTGACCTCGACCTTTTTTATTTGGTGTTCGTGAGAGCGGTCAGCGTGGCCAGCCAGGGAGGAATGTGTCCGTCTTCTCAAGAATTACATCCAACGGTTTTAGAGAGAAATACCAGACATTGTATGTGTGTGAGATGTTTCATTCACTTTGTTCCTTTACAGTACTTCTTTCGTGAACACACACTGACACTGTGAGTCTGTCTCTTTGAGACACACATACTGACACTGTGAGTCTGTGTCACATTGAGACACACACTGACACTGTGAGTCTGTCTCTTTGAGACACATACTGACTCGCACTCACACATACTGTCTCACTCACTTTCACTTCTAGTGTGTCTAATGGAAGGGTCTCACTGTCTCACTAACTCACCCACCATTACAGTGTTTCACTGACACAATGTCTCACTGACTGACAGTAACAAAGTGTCACTGACTGACAGTAACAAAGTGTCACTGACTGACAGTAACAAATAGTGTCACTGACTGACAGTAACAAACAGTCTCACTGACTGACAGTAACAAAGTGTCACTGACTGACAGTAACAAATAGTGTCACTGACTGTCAAAATTCACTGTCTGACGTCACTGTTACAGGTGTGTGACTACAGGTGGGCTCACGAGCGCACTGTGTAACGTCACTGTCTGGTAAAGGTGCTCCCATTAACTGTGTGATGTCACTGTTGCAGGTGGTGTCCGTGGTGTGCATGTCACTGTACGTGTTCCGCTACCTGGCACAAGGCAAGATAGACGCTGTCCCAGGTGAGTCACCTCGTGGCCGCATTGAGCTTTGTGGGTTCCCTTCTCCGAGACCGAATTGTCATGACACTGCAGTGACTTGGTTGCTTGGCTGGTCGTGTGTGTGTGTGTGTGAGAGAGATTTTCTGACACGGGTACCTGTGCCACTGTGCCTGTGAACTGTGTAAGTCGTGTCACGTGACCTGAGGGCAGGGCCGCCGAGAGCCAGCCCGGGCCCCGGGACAGACGACCTCTCCGGGCCCCTTGTACTTGTAATCGTAAATTATTTTCCCAGTATATAATGTATGTTTACAATTCGAATCTCAATATCTACACTCAAACTCAACTTTTGCATGTGTAATGCTTGGGTGTTCTGTCCTTAGACCTTTCTTTAAAAGAAAAAGAAAAGGAGAAGAAGAAAAAAAATCCACTGACCAAGGCCGGGCCCCCTTGACAGCCGCGGGCCCGGGTACACCAGACCCCCCTGTCCCCCCCTCTCGTCAGGCCTGCCTGAGGGCACTAAGATGTTGTCTATGACTACTGCTCCAGACTACCTGTAGAAGGTTGTGAGTACACTACCCGCTCCATGTCGCAGACCCGCTTTTGTCTCCCAGCTCCAAATAAAACCGTTTTGGCAGTCCCTGGCCCCTCCCCTTCTCCCATGGTAAAGCACATGAAAAGTCTGCAAGCGTCACAAAACTCAGCTGTTTGTCAGTCAACCAACCTCTCTTTTCTTTTCTCAGCAGGCCGCCAGTACTCTTCCACTGTCCGAGGTTTGGATTGCTCTATCTCTCTCTTCTTTTTCTTCCTCCCGTCTCTCTCTCTCTTTCTCCCTTACATCACGGAGCATCAAAGTGATGGCTACCTGCGCTTTACAAGACTACATCGTCTTCGTCGACAGTTTTTTTTTTATTTTTAGGAACATGAAGGCAGATGCCCGGACAGTTTCCGATTTACGACAGTTGTAACTACCGCGCGACTGCCATGCTGACCTTGATAGCAGCTGACAACTTCCGGCTCGTTGTGCAGGGTGTGCATGACGTCATCACAACTTGTCCCCAGTGCTGGCGACAGCTGTAGCACGATGTCTTGTATACAGCTGGCCTTGACAGCTTTGACAGCTGTAGCACGATGTCTTGTATACAGCTGGCCTTGACAGCTTTGACAGCTGTAGTACGATGTCTTGTATACAGCTGGCCTTGACAGCTTTGACAGCTGTAGCACGATGTCTCTATGCACCTGAAGTTGCCTCAAGAGCTGCAGTTTCGTTTACTTTGCTTGACGTACTTTCATTTTGTAAATTCTTTCAGTCATCTGTCCGTTTGATCATCTCCAAGCGCTCGGCCTTGACCTTTGAAGGTCAAGGCCTGTAGGGCCTGCATTCTTGGAAAAACTTTCTGTTCAGCTCTTGACCCCTGGGCTGCAGTCACCTGCGTGTCCATGGCAACAGCGTAGGGCATGCAGGGCCGCAGACAGAGGAAATGTTTACCTGAGTCAAAGGCTGCACTCCACCGGTGTGTCACCCTGGGTGGGGGCGGGGCTGTAACCGGAGCAACTGAGTCCCACTCACCTACAGACTGGCCGTGTGGCTTAGTCCTCACCTCCCGTATCATTGTCAATCAGGGACTCGCAGCACTGTTCAACAGGTGTGTCGGCTGAGGCGGTATCGGTAGAGAATGTGATCCGCTGCTAAGTGTGTGTAGGGAATGTGATCCGCTGCTAAGTGTGTGTAGGGAATGTGATCCGCTGCTAATTATATGTAAGGAATGTGATCCACTGCTAAGTATGTGTGGGGGGAATGTGATCCGCTGCTAAGTATTGTAGGTAATATGTGATCCACTGCTAAATGTGTGTAGGGAATGTGATCGACTGCTGTGTGTGTATAGGGAATGTGATCCGCTGCTAAATGTGTGTAGGGAATGTAATCGACTGCTCTGTGTGTGTGTGTGTGTGGAATGTGATCCGCTGCTAAGTGTGTGTAGGGAATGTGATCCGCTGCTAAGTATATGTAAGGAATGTGATCCACTGCTAAGTATGTGTAGGGAATGTGATCCGCTGCTAATTATATGTAGGGAATGTGATCCGCTGCTAAGTATTGTAGGTAATATGTGATCCACTGCTAAATGTGTGTAGGGAATGTGATCGACTGCTGTGTGTGTATAGGGAATGTGATCCGCTGCTAAATGTGTGTAGGGAATGTAATCGACTGCTCTGTGTGTGTGTGTGTGGGGAATGTGATCCGCTGCTAAGTGTGTGTAGGGAATGTGATCGACTGCTGTGTGTGTATAGGGAATGTGATCCGCTGCTAAATGTGTGTAGGGAATGTAATCGACTGCTCTGTGTGTGTGTGTGTGGGGAATGTGATCCGCTGCTAAGTGTGTGTAGGGAATGTGATCCGCTGCTAAGTATATGTAAGGAATGTGATCCACTGCTAAGTATGTGTAGGGAATGTGATCCGCTGCTAAGTATTGTAGGTAATATGTGATCCACTGCTAAATGTGTGTAGGGAATGTGATCGACTGCTCTGTGGAGTGTACACCAGTGCAAGCATGCGTACATGAACTGTAAGCAGCTGGGGTGTGTGGGCGGGCTATCTCCCGCTAATGTATTGATGTGTCACGTGTTGCAGAGTACAAGGGTATCGTGTACCCGGGCTTCGTGCTGTACACAGTCATGATCGGTGTCTCTCTCGTCATGCTACCCGGAGTTTACATGGTACGTACAGTCATGATCAGCGTCTCTCTTTCTCTTCATACTACCCGGAGTTTACAGGGTGCGTGCACCCCTCAGTGAAATGGCGCTTACCATCCCACTGTAGGAAACTTTGTGTCTGGCCCAGTCACGGACTGTCCACCCACTCGGTCTCTAGCTAGCTCTAGCTATGGATAGCTACCTACTACAAGGCCCACTCTAGCCGGCTATGCACAAGGCACACTCCAGCCGGCTGTGTACAAGGCCCACTCTAGCCAGCTATGTACAAGGCCCACTCGTTCTACTCAGATATCTCTATAGTTCACAAACACTATAGCTAGCTACGTGCTTGACCAACTATAGGACTAGTCACAGCTTAGTGAGATAAAGAACTAGCACACTAGCCAGTGTCTGTCAAGGTCATCCCCACACTAGTCAGAGTACAGAGCAACCGTTGTAGCTTATAAAACACTCCCATTCACTTGTACTTTAGTTTTCAGTATGTCTTCCATATCGAGAGTGTGATGAGGATGTAGAGCTTTGTCCTCTTCAACAGATGGCCAAATGCTAGTGGCTGTCAGAATTCATAGTGTGTGGTGTATTTCAGGGCATTATGTAAGAATACATACATAGTGTGCGGTGTATAGAATACATAGTGTGCGGTGTATAGAATACATAGTGTGTGGTGTATACAATACATAGTGTGTGGTGTATAGAATACATAGTGTGTGGTGTATAGAATACATACTGTGTGGTGTATTTCAGGGCATTATGTAAGAATACATACATAGTGTGTGGTGTATAGAATACATAGTGTGTGGTGTATAGAATACATAGTGTGTGGTGTATAGAATTCATACTGTGTGGTGTATTGAATACATAGTGTGTGGTGTATAGAATACATAGTGTGTGGTGTATAGAATACATACTGTGTGATGTATAGAATACATAGTGTGTGGTGTATAGAATACATACTGTGTGGTGTATTTCAGGGCATTATGTAAGAATACATACATAGTGTGTGGTGTATAGAATACATAGTGTGCGGTGTATAGAATACATAATGTGTGGTGTATAGAATACATAGTGTGCGGTGTATAGAATACATAGTGTGTGGTGTATAGAATACATAGTGTGCGGTGTATAGAATACATAGTGTGTGATGTATAGAATACATAGTGTGTGGTGTATAGAATACATAGTGTGTGGTGTATAGAATACATAGAGTGCGGTGTATAGAATACATAGTGTGTGGTGTATACAATACATAGTGTGTGGTGTATAGAATACATAGTGTGTGGTGTATAGAATACATAGTGTGTGGTGTATAGAATACATAGTGTGTGGTGTATAGAATACATAATGTGCAGTGTATAGAATACATAGTGTGTGATGTATACAATACATAGTGTGTGGCGTGTTTCAGGACATAAAGTCGGATTACATAGTCTGCGATGTATTTCAGGACATTATGTCAGACTATATGGTTTGTTATGCATTTCAGGACAAAAGGTTCCTCCTTCTACCCTGGGTGTACACCCTGGTCGTCATCGTCTTGTACGAAACAGGTGCCATCGCGCTCCTGACCACTGTCCACCTCTCTCAGGACAAGGTGACCACTACTACTATCATATCAACACTTAATAATAATGCATTAACATGTTGACCTCTGTATGGACATAGTGTTGTGCGGTAAAGCACTCACACAGCGTAATCATCTAGTAAGAAGCAAGATAGTGCACACCAGTCTACTTCACACAACTATAGTAAAGACGAGTCTACTTCACACAACTATAGTAAAGACGAGTCTACTTCACACAACTATAGTGCACACCAGTCTACTTCACACAACTACAGTGCACACCAGTCTACTTCACACAACTACAGTAAAGACGAGTCTACTTCACACAACTACAGTGCACACCAGTCTACTTCACACAACTACAGTGCACACCAGTCTACTTTACACAACTACAGTGCACACCAGTCTACTTTACACAACTACAGTGCACACCAGTCTACTTCACACAACTATAGTAAAGACGAGTCTACTTTACACAACTACAGTGCACACCAGTCTACCTCACACCAGTCTACTTCACTTAACTATAGTAAACACGAGTCTACTTCACACAACTACAGTGCACACCAGTCTACTTCCCACAACTACAGTGCACACCAGTCTACTTCACACAACTACAGTGCACACCAGTCTACTTCACACAACTACAGTGCACATCAGTCTACTTCACACAACTATAGTGTACACCAGTCTACTTCCCACAACTACAGTGCACACCAGTCTACTTCACACAACTACAGTGCACATCAGTCTACTTCACACAACTATAGTAAACACGAGTCTACTTCACACAACTACAGTGCACACCAGTCTACTTCCCATAACTACAGTGCACACCAGTCTACCTCACACCAGTCTACTTCACACAACTACAGTGCACACCAGTCTACCTCACACCAGTCTACTTCACTCAACTATAGTAAACAGGAGTCTACTTCACACAACTACAGTGCACACCAGTCTACCTCACACAACCATAGTGAACTTTGTTCCCTAGGACTTGTGTTGACTGTGAGTCCTCCCATGCCTGTAGTCTCACTAAGGTTTTGGGTCTTTTGCTGGAGGTGAGGGTGTTTATAGGATGATAGAGCGAGGTCGTAGTCGACATCCTCCAAGGCTGTGGCCCCTTTAGGCCCTGGCGACTTCCCCGCGTGACACGGCGCATAAGCCAATCAATGGCCAGTGAGAATAGCAATGGGAGACCTCTAGTGGACCCACAATAATTTGCGTACGTGGGCAGCAAGGTGGCAGCAGATGGCGACTGTCAACAAGAGGTCAACCCCAGGATCAGCAAAGCCAGCCAAGCTTTTGCCATGCTTAGGCCCGTCTAGAGATCCACTGACCTCACCATCCACACAAAGATCAGGATCGTCAAGACCAACGTGCTTAGTGTCCTCCTGTAGGGGTCAGGGTGCTGGAACACCGCAGCCTCCACCCAGAAGCTAGAAGTGTTCCAAACCAAGTGTTTGCGGCGAGTACAAACCAAGGACATGTATTGATGGACTGCTGTCTGCACGCCGAGACTCACTCTTGGCCTCTTGCCAAGTGATCCGCTGTTAGTCTCGGCGAGCCGTAATAAGGAATGTGAATAAACCGGAAGCTATGTCGTCTAATGCTTCGTTTTAGCAGTTAACTGGAAAACATCGTCCGCCAGCAGTCCAGGGATATTAGTTCGCGTACAAACGATCCTCTGGCCCAACACCATCTCGAAGGAAGAGCTGCGAGACAGGGACGAACACCTTGGCAGAATCAACCCACCTGCGGCGCTGGCGATGGCGAGATCACGTGATCCCTATGCCCCCAGACTCCATCCCCAGATCAGCCTGCCATGGACACCGCAAGGAAGGAGGGACAGAGGGAGGCCCAAAGTAACATGGCGGCCAACCATCGAGAAGGACCTTCAGAGCAGAGGTCTGTCACCGTCTGTCACTCCCCCACAACAGCAGCAGACATAACCAGATGGAGGTGCCTCACGTGCCAGCCAGCACCGACAGGATTGATTGATTGATTGATGGATTGACTGACCTGGTCACACGTTTATACGGACTCAAATGTCAGCCCCTTTGACCTTGTCACGTGTTTCAGGTTCTGAGGGCTTGGGAAATAGGGTCGCTGTGCTTCTACTGCTTTCGCCTCATCGCCAACGTGAGTATGGGTCCCTCCCTTTCTCTGCCTCCCCCCACTCACTCTGTGTGTGTATATATATATACTTGGCTCGCACAATTTCTTGTATATGATTGCAAACTACAAATTTACAAAGGCAGACATTAGAATTTATTTACACAGATTATTCGCTGTGAGCGGCTGTCTGGGGGGCTGTCTGGCTGCCTTGCTGGGTAACAGTGTTGAGAAAGGCTGTGAACGTTCTTGACAAAGTTGTCGACACTTTGTTCACCTACCCAGCACTAGGTGTCGCTGTCTACTGTTTTCAGTGTTACTGCTTTGCGTGTGTGGTGTCGCAGTATCAGGAACTGTCAGAAGGCCGTGGAACTTACGAATTCCTGTACAAGCCGGTGAGTAGGTCTAGCTACACCCTCACAACCCAGGTAGTGTGTGTGTGTGCGTGTAGGATAATAGAATTTAGACATACATGCAACTGTCTGTACATGTCGACAAGCAAGTCATAGTTCTTATGACTTCCGGCATAGCCCATCGTATCAGTCAAGACAGTACACAGTGTCACAGACGTGTATAACGATAAATAAAGGGTTCGGTGTTTTGCTACATAAATACGTGGATAGTAGACTAGCACCATCAGGTGATAAGTAGTTTCTCATTACCTGTGTCAATGGCATGCGGTAACCAGTCAACACTTAAGTCATGTCACCATGTTTGCAGCGACGACGTCAACACCTGTCACAACCCCTGGCCGACGGCGACCTGTATTCGCCTCCCTACGGGGCCCAGCTACCCCCCTACAGCCAGGTGGACCTGCACAAGGAGTTCAACCCCCCAGGCTACGAGGAGGCCGCCGACCAGAGCCACGCAGCCTACGACAACCCCGCCTTTGTCACCGCGTCCTCCGCCTCGCTGTCCGCCAGCCTCCAGTCTTGCCGAGGTCAGCAGCAGGGGCAGGGGCAGGCAATCACCCCAGGGGAGGTGTGGCGTGCACCGCCCCCAGCCATCGCCCACGTGCAGAACGCTGATGAGAATAGGGAAGGGCAAGGCCCACACAGCCCTCACAGCCACCAGGCCCACCCGTCAATACAATACCTGAAAGTTGACGAGCATCCAAACCCCGAACGGACCGTGCATAGGACTACATATGTGACGTGGATATGATACACGCGGACCGTACATAGGACTACCCATGTGACGTGGATATGATACAGGCTCATAAACACAACAAAGAAAAGCTACATAAGGGTGGCGGTTGGTTTACTGGTGTTTGACGCCGTGTCAGCACGAGACATGCATCAGTCATATGCCACATAGACATGACCCAGTCATTTCTGTAGAACTACCCAGAGTTAGTAGACACGGGTATGCTGGCATATGACAACTGGGTGTGATACCCGTGACAGTGGCGAGTGGGGGCAGGGGTTGAAGGTGACCTTTTGAATCCGGGGCTGTCTCCAGAGCAACGGAAATGGTGAACTTAGTCACATTTGACATGGTGGACACCAGGACAGCAGTCAGTCAGTCACTGGGACTAGTGACATTAAACATGGCTGTCGTCACAAGCTCATTTAGCCTTGTCACGTGACACACAGGTCACAAGGACTAGTCAGGTAGCCTGGTAGTCACACCGTCACTCACCTTTTCGTACTTTGTGTACCTGCAGCAGCGTGTTTAGTACTCAGCTTGTCTCTCACCACATTCACCTTGTCGGTCCTGTCAGTCCACTGGTCACCTGTTCGACTGGACAGCACCTGTTGTTTACACGACCGCCATCTTACGCTTTGTTTGTTGTTGTTATTACAATGCGCTAACATGCGACACAAACCCTCTGATTGATGGTATAGATGCCCCCCTCCCCCACATCATGAAAGATCGCGATTCCAGAGCAATGAGGGAGGCCAGGATCACAAGGTGTAGGGTGGCGCCACCTCCATACTACCACCACTAACAGTAACACCACAGGTGCCACGTCAGCGGATGTGGGCACCAGGTAGACAACATGGACTCCACTGACTTCATTCCAACGAGGGTCTTCATGTCGTTGGAGAATTAATGTCTTTGTCGTGCGTGTTAACGTGATTTGAAATGTATTGGGGCTACACCTACACTACTATGAATTGGGGCTACACTACATTGTATTGGGGCTACACTACAATTTATTGGGGCTACACCTACACTACATTGTATTGGGGCTACACTACAATTTATTGGGGCTACACCTACACTACAGTGTATAGGGGCAACACTACATTGTATTGGGGCTACACTACAATTTATTGGGGCTACACCTACACTACAGTATATTGGGGCTACACTTCAATTTATTGGGGCTACACCTACACTACAGTGTATAGGGGCTACACTACATTGTATTGGGGCTATACCTACACTACAATGTATTGGGGCTACACTACAGTGTATTGGGGCTACACTACAATTTATTGGGGCTACACCTACACTACAGTGTATTGGGGCTACACTACAATTTATTGGGGCTACACCTACACTACAGTGTATAGGGGCTACACTACATTGTATTGGGGCTACACCTACACTACAATGTATTGGGGCTACACTACAATTTATTGGGGCTACACCTACACTACAGTATATTGGGGCTACACTTCAATTTATTGGGGCTACACCTACACTACAGTGTATAGGGGCTACACTACATTGTATTGGGGCTATACCTACACTACATTGTATTGGGGCTACACCTACACTACAATGTATTGGGGCTACACTACAGTGTATTGGGGCTACACTACAATTTATTGGGGCTACACCTACACTACAGTGTATTGGGGCTACACTACATTGTATTGGGGCTATACCTACACTATATTGTATTGGGGCTACACCTACACTACAATGTATTGGGGCTACACTACAGTGTATTGGGGCTACACCTACACTACAGTGTTTTGGGGCTACACCACGATGAATTCGGGCTACACTAAGTGTATTGGGGCTACACTACGATGTATTGGGGCTACACTACAATTAAGGTTTACAAAACAGGTGTGGAGATAATGTACAAGAAACAGACTGGAAAGAATCATCCAGAAATGAAAAGGAAAGAATGTGAGGGGTAGTAGAGCGAATCTGAGGCAGTAGGTAAGGAGAGTAGAAGAACGTGAGAGGGTAGATCAGCGGAGTAGAGAGAATGTGAGTGAGTAGATGAGGGGAATAAGAGAGAATGTCCGGGAGTATATGAGGGGAGTAGACAGAAAATGTGAGGTGCGTAGAGAGCGGAGTAAAGAAAGAATTTGAGGGAAGTTGGGAGATTGTGAGGGGAGTAGGGAGAGTATGTGAGGTAGATGATGAGGGGAGTATGTGAGGTAGATGATGAGGGGAGTATGTGAGGTAGATGATGAGGGGAGTATGTGAGGTAGATGATGATGGGAGTATGTGAGGTAGAAGATGAGGGGAGTATGCGAGGTAGATGATGAGGGGAGTATGTGAGCTAGAGGATGAGGGGAGTATGTGAGCTAGAGGATGAGGGGAGTATGTGAGCTAGAGGATGAGGGGAGTAGAGGATGAGGGGGGCGAATGAAGGTGTTAATGTGCCGCTACGTCAGTGCTGCCAAACTTCCACGGTTCACGGTGAGGGAGAGAGAGAGAGCGCACATCGATGTCTGTGGTTGGTGTGGAATCTTCAAATTGAGATATGCGAGTGGTCTTCGATGAATTATGTTTTCTAGAAGATACGATCGTCATTCACCAAGTCTTCAAGAAGATAATAAACTATAAACATGGGCGGAGTGTTGTAGTTCTGGTCTTACTATGCCTTGTCACCGAGCCTTCAAACAAATATTGTCAATAAAAATATTGTCAATAAAATGTCTTCAACAACAAGTCTTTTTCTGCCTTGTGTCTTGTCCTGACTGTCAGGGTGAAGCTGTTTGCATGGCTGACCAAACACTGAATTCTTAAAATAAACATTGCTACATACATTGATAGTTCCTTTAGCTGGCCAGGAGCCGCACTTTCTGCTGCGTGTCTGTGTGTGTGTGTGCGCGTGTGTAACAAGTTTGTTAACGTTCATCATCGCTAAAATGGATGACATGCTGATGTCGCTGGATAACTAGCAGCTGCATTCTATTTTCCTAAGGTCTGAAGGGGTCGTGATGACCAGCTGGTCGTGCCCCGTGAATAGCCACCCGTAAAACAACAGCAAAGTGTTATCAGCACCTGACTGATTATCTAAGAGGTAGTAGAACCTTCTCAGCCCTGTGCACACATCCTGGCTACACGAGTGTTTCTGACCGGGGTCATTAATTACAGCAGACTGCCAGACCCCTGCCTGTGCAAACAGCAATGACTGAGGCCAGACACCCAGTGATTAGCGTGATATACAGGTGGCGAGAAGTCACTGTTGGTTGGTCCTTTCCGATGCAGTGCTTACTCAAAACACGTTTTAGCCATCCTCTCGTATTTATTAAGCTCAAAGTTATTTTTGCCCTAAGATATTATTTTCCCCTGGTATTCACCTGCGTTCCTCAATATAGGGATGTTGACCTGTCACTGATGTGTCGACCTTCTGTCACTGACATCGCTCATAGATTAGTCCAGGGACGTCAGTTCATAAAGCTACTCTCATGTCCAGCCTCTCATGTCCAGCCACAGTCGTCGTCTCACGCCCTCCGCGCGCAGTTGTGACGTCACACAAGATGTCCAGCTACCCGAGCCTTATCACCGCCATTCTGTGGCCCTGGGCTGTTCTGCCAAAGAGTTTCAAATTGCGGCAATTAAAAGCCACTCTGTTTGAATGCCTTGTGTTTGCCGTCGCCAACTTTATGGCCGCCAGCCTGCATGTAACGGCTCGTGATACGGACATTGCGAGCAGCAGCACACCCATGGGAAGGACTGAACACCTCAGGCTTGTGCGGACTTTACGCTCTCCTTTCACGAATGTGAACAGTCAAGGTACGAGAACAGCAAGAACTAGAAGGAGATAACAGAGGAGTGTTTGACACAGCTACGAGAAAGGATAACCTTTCTCCTTTTACCCTGCTGTCCGACAACTCCACGGGAGTGAAGAAGCGCTTCCAGAGCACCAGGGTCAAAAGGGCATCTGACATCAGTAGGAGGATGAAGCGTGCGGGTAGGCGGAAGTGTGCCATGCCACTACTGAGTGAGCCTGCTGAGAAGTCCCCGCTGGTCTTCTTCGCCAACCTCAAGGAGAACATGTTGCTGCAGCGACAGCTGCAGGTGCTGCGACGCGCCGAGGTCGCCGTAGTTCATCGCATCGCCATCGACCAGAAAGTTCTCTTCAGAGGCTTCCAGGTCAGTGGTGGGGTAGCCTAGTGCTTACACCAGCGGTGTCCCAACTCACCATGTCTGTGTGACACAACGTACTCCTCCCACTTCATAGCTGTTCAGGGCTGGGAAAGGTGAGGTAGCTGTGGAGGGTAGGGCAAGGTAAGGGACGGTAAAGCAGGTGTTAGGGCTGGGAAAAGGCAAAGCAGCTTTGGAGCCGTGGAAGGTAAAGCAGCTGTGGAAGCTGGGGAAAGGCAAAGCAGATTTGGGGCTGTGGAATGTAAGGCAGCTGTGGAGGGTTGGGGTAGGTAGGGGACGGTAAAGCAGTTGTGGAGGCTGGGGAAAGGCAAAGCAGCTGTGGAGCCGTGGAAGGTAAGTGAGCTGTGGGGCTGGAGGTAGGGAAAGATAAGGCAGCTGTGGGGCTGGGGAAGGTAAGGAAGCTGTCGAGATGAGCCCCGCCCTCACCTACAGCTGGCTCTAAGGTAAATCAGGTATTTAGGTAAATGAAGGTGGTTGCAGGCCAGTGGTCAGATATAGAGGGCCCTCCTAGCCACATGAACTTTTCTGGTCAATAGGCAAAGCACAGATTATGTCCCTTGTACTCCAGTCACGATGCTTATTATTCAATTCAATTCAATTTAACTTTATTATCTCACGCGGAGAAATTACCAGACGTGGTAAAACAACTGGCTTATAATAAAAACTTATAATAAAAACTTAATAACAACTAAATTCCACTCAAACTATCATCTCACACAAACACCTACAGTCCATGTTAAATAACCCAACTAAATAAGAAACAACACTAAAACTCTATTCACAAAAACACACACCCACATCCACACACTCACAAATCCTTACAACACTTGTTCAGTAAGACAACAGACTTATTTATAAAACTATTCCTAGAACGGGCAGTGGAAGCTCTAGGAACATTAAAACGTCAAAAATTATTTCCCTTGCCTTCACAATGAAGAGTGTTTCTGCAAGCCCAACCTTGTGACCCCAGCATGCTTTCAACAGTCAAAACTTTTTAATTTTGTCGGATTTTTAACAATTTTTCCTTAGCTGCAGTCGTGGAACTTTCACAAGCACGCCCACAAGTCTCAACAAGTGTTCGATGTGTTGACAAAAGTCCAGCTGCGGACTGGCCAGACGGGCATTTGGGCAATACCCGGGGGCCTATTTTGTTGTATAGAATAATATTCTAGGCCTATTTTAGTGAGAAGGGCCGCTCTGTAAATAATGCCCGGGCCGCTTTTAAGCTCAAGTCCGCCCCTGCAAAACTCGTATAGCCAATTGCACTCCAATGGTAAGTCTCGACAAAATGTTGCGAAAGCTCGATCATGCTTACTGTAAGTCTCAACAGTTCAATATTTTAATGGCAGTAACAATAATAATAAAAAATGCAGACATTCAGCGCAGTAATTATGTCAAAATGGAGCTACTACAAGAGGTTTTCCAGAAACTTAGAACAGGCTGAATGGCTGCAACTGGAAATCATGAGAGTGAGTCCCGCAGGTGGATTCAGCATAAGAAAAGGTCGATTGCAAACCAGTTTTCTAGGACTTGTCAGTGTAGTATGTTGTGGTCTGCCGAGGAACAAAGTGCTTTGTATTGGTGATACTAACTGCTGCTGTTGTGTGGATGTTGTGCAGGCCAAACTTCACAGATCAAAGTTGGCGCACGCACGTCTACGGGAGGACAAAGAGGCCGAGCGTCTCTTGCGCTCACGTGATCTGCACGTGCTCAACACCGACTGCGGCCAGGAGAAGGAAGACTTCGACTTCCTGAAAAAGCTGGATCGGCAACGCTTTGCAGACGACAGCTCGAAGAATGGCCGCCGCAGAAGGAGGGAAGAGGAGGTAACTGACAAGCACATGGAGGAGTTGATGGACGCAGTGATGAAGGAACAGAATCTGCTCCCCACCGACACAACCATGAGGACCCTCACCACGTTGGGCGACCTGCTGCAAGAGCTGCATATGCTGCCGGACACACAGCACAACGTGCTGACCGTCCAGAGCGCCAGATCGCCTACGAGCTGTACAACTCTCAGACCAGCGACCACACCTTTCGTGGGATTGCAAGCGGAAGACTTCGAGCCTTCGCACCTGGATCACAAGCACAGCAGCCGCCCACCCATCGTTGGTTGTATACAGGTCGATGCCGACAGCCGCACGAAAGAAAGTCTCCAAACGGGAACATCTCTGTCACGAGGCCGACCCCCGACGTCACTAGCCCACTTCAGAGGCACCCTCGCCTCTGCACGGTCTCCGACAGTAGGGTCATCAAGCTCCACCAAGCGACCCAAAAGGACAATGAGACAACTGACCGGCTCTCCGCTGGAGGCGGGGCTGGCGCTGAGCATTGTGGGAACCCGCCGCCCTTCTCGTCAGGCCGCCAGCGTGTTTGAGGAGGAGGAGAAGGTCGATGTGATCGCCTTGAGACTCCAGGGGGTGCGAACCGAGGACCCTTCGCCCAAGGTGCTGGCCTTCATTAGGTCCATGGACGAGCTGGACATGCGCAGACGGGGTCAGTTTTCTTCCGCCCGTCAACAGGGAGGAGGGGAAGGCGCCATTGGGGTGAAAAAAGGAGAGAACTGGAGAGGTGAATACAAGTTTGACTACTACGCCACCAAGATGGCGCTGTATGCGGCCCACGTGCGCAGGGAGCCGCTGCCTGGTGTTCCGGGTACACCTGATGACATCAACTTACGTCTGGTTGATCAGCGGGGTGTCAGAAGCCTCACTATGCCGTGCCTCCGCCTTGACTTCGGGAACGATGACGGCGATGGGTACATCACTGATGACGAAATCCAACATGGCGAGCCCCGTATCGCAATGGTCAATATGGAGTGACAGCCAGTTTCTTTGCTGGGACGTGAGGCAGAGATTGAATACAGTCAAATCTCTCTACTATGCCACCCCGCTACTATGCCACTCTCGGTATTATGCCACTTTTGCTCGGTCCCGACTATAAATTCAATGTAAAAAAAAAATTTACTATGCCACCCCTACTCTCGCTACTATGCCACTTTTGTGTGATTGTTAAAAGACACAAGTTGTGAAATTCCACGCAGTGCTCGATTATTATACTGTACGGTAGTGTGGGACATCGCAGTTAGATGGGATGGAACATAGCACGCACACAGGGAGGGTGGAGGGTGGCGATGGGGGGGAGGTGGTCGCTGGCCGGGTGACAGTCACGTGACAGAGGGAGAGCGGGAGGGGGTCGACTAGCGACAGGATGCAGGTGCATGGATGTGGTTGGGAGGGGTGGAGGATGAAGAGGTGAGGGGGAGAATGAGAGGAGACAGCTAGCGCCAGCCGACTATTCTTGAGAGCTTTGGACTGACGGGTAACTTGAGCAAATAAAGCCGTTTTTACGAACCCTCCGTATTATGCCACTCTCGCTACTATGCCACTTTTGCTCGGTCCCGGTAGGTGGCATAGTAGGGAGATTTGACTGTATTATTATCTGTCGTCCTTATAATGATATCTCATCATGCTGAAGAAACCTTGTCACGATTTGTTAGAGTCGCGGAAATGTTTCATTCTTTTCCCGCCTGTGGCCAGGTGCAAAATGTTCATTTCTCCACAGGTATGCGTTCACTTACTACCAGCATCTGACGATCATCCTCTAGCATACACTGTTGGCGGTTTGTCAATCCATCAGTTGATGATTACTAACCCCAATAAAGACAGGATCAGACTTTAAGCAGCAAGAAGTCTAACAGGTGATACAGGCAGACACCCGGCCCTTAGTTATCACCGTTTTGTGCATGTACAAAGGTATCATCGTGTACCCGGGCTTCGTGCTGTACAGTCATGATCGGCGTCTCTCGCATCAGGCCACCCGGAGTTTACATGGTACAGTCACGATCAGCAAAGTTTACGGGGTACGTGTGGCCCAACAGTGACATGGCGCTGAAGGCGGCTTTGTGTCTGTCCACGCATGTCAACCGTCCACGTCCTACTACTGAATATGCAGATGACAGTTTTTAGTTCGCACTGTGTAAGCCTTCAAGGCTTTGAGAAAAAATAGCGCGCAACCTCGTCACGACCGAACTGAATGACCTCTAGGGAAGTACTGTTTCGTGAGTAGATCGTCAGTCAAAATTTCAAATATTCAATAAATGAATTCTTCAAAGCAGTGTAGTTTTTGCCTGTCTTTTTTTACAATTTGTGTCAGTTATTCCCAACTGCCTGACAAACGTCTAATGCTCGCTTTGGTGCATATTATGGGGCGCCTAGAGGGAAATTTTCTCTCTAGCTATAAAATGCATTCTGCAAGTACAGAATTCATTTTACAGCTAGAGAGAGAAAAACTCTGTAAAAACCAAAGTATTTCATTTATATTATAATCAGAAGTTGCTATCCAATTCATTTTATATACATAATTTTATTTTTCATGCTAACGGCCACAAACTAGTTTCAGAGAGATGCACAATGTTAGCCTATCAGACCGTGTGTACTGTGCACAAAGCTTGCCATCAAAACATTCTGGAGCAATTGTAGAAAAGGGATCAGTCTGAAGTTGACACTGCTGATCCACAGATGTAAAATGTCAGTTATGGCAAGATGGCACTGACATGGCAGTAGAAATAAAATGGTGTAGAAGTGAAGTGGCACAGACACAAAATTAAACCCAGGAATATACGAAATTAGAGCGGCCCGGTGGCGCAACGGTTAGCGCTGTTAGCGCCTGTCACCAATACAGTGAAGGTTGGCTGCCCTGAGTTCATTTCTCGTCTCGGGCATGCTGTTCTTTCTCTGCACGTGGCATCTGTTTACAGGGCTGGCTGCCCTCCGCCAAGGACGGTCCCAAGCCCGGCTGAAAAAGGAGGAGGGTTGGGCGTGGGGCAAGCACCCCCACCCCGTAAAACAAATCCTTGCTACCAAAACATCGACAACAGTTAAGACCAGGAGTGGCGAAGGGCCTTAAAAAAAAAAAATATATGAAATTGCGTTACAGATGCACAGATCAGTACTGCACACAGCACTTCACTCAGATTAACAGCGAAAGATGAAAAGTGACAGAGCTAATCCCCTCTAGCCAGTAAGGCAAAGAGACACCTGTCTCCACTGTGAGTGAAGGTTCTCAGTCTTTTTAATGTCAGACATGAAGTACCATACAATGTCTGATATATTATGTAATAGTCACATTAGAAAAACAATTTCATGAAAAGGATTAATAAAGATGTTTTGTAATGACAATGATGGACTTTATTTGAACATGGGAAGGTGCTCGAGCCATAAACATTGTAAATAAACTACTCCAAAAAGATGTTTAAAAATCACTAATGCTAACCAACTAAATAAAAATTTGAACTTAAAATCTGTTGTCATAATCACTCAGCAAGCTGGTCTGTATTTATGCACACATACACTTGTCTACCAGCAAAGTAAAACCACAATGTAAAACAGAGGACATATTTTAATGTTAAGATACTGATGCCAGAAGCAGTCTTTGCACAGGACAAGTAACACTGTCCAAAATGACTACAGTTTATATGCATCTAACTTTGAAGAGAGTTAATTTTTTCGTTCAGGATCAGTTGTGTTCGGGTCAGGTTTGACAAATACACCACCATCAAAAGGTCCTGAAATTAAAGTGATAAGAAATGAGTTTCACTTGTTGGCCACATAAACAATATCTCATTCAAAACCTGTAGCCAGAATTACCACTCCCAGAACAACTTGTAAGTCAACATGCAAAAAAAAAAAAAAAAAAAAACACACACACACAAAAACAAAACAAAACCCAAACACTTGACTGATGGTCTTAGTGATAATTTTAATTTACTTTTACATTTAATTTACAACTAGGACTGCAAAATGTATCTGCCACTCTTCTTTAAATATCACATTTTCTTGTTTTCATTTATAAAAGAGTTATCTCTCAGAAATAATGTACTACAAAAAAAATTAACCCAACAAAAATAAAATAAAATCAACTATTAAGATAAAGCATTCAACCATATAGACACAGAAGACTTGTTAACTAAAACAGGTAAACAAGCTTTTCCAAAAAGAGCAGGAAAAGTATGGTGTGCGTGCACACATACATATGCATATACAGTCAAATCTCCCTACTATACCACCTACCGGGACCGAGCAAAAGTGGCATAGTAGCGAGAGTGGCATAATACCGAGGGTTCGTAAAAACGGCTTTATTTGCTCAAGTTACCCGTCAGTCCAAAGCTCTCAAGAATAGTCGGCTGGCGCTAGCTGTCTCCTCTCATTCTCCCCCTCACCTCTTCATCCTCCACCCCTCCCAACCACATCCGCACACCTGCATCCTGTCTCTAGTCGACCCCCTCCCGCTCTCCCTCTGTCACGTGACTGTCACCCGGCCAGCGACCTACCCCCATCGCCAGCCTCCACCCTCCCTGTGTGCGTGCTAGGTTCCATCCACCTAACTGCAATGTCCTACAATACCATACAGTATAATAATCGAGCACTGCGCGGAATTTCACAACTTGTGCCTTTTAACAATCACACAAAAGTGGCATAGTAGCGAGAGTAGGGGGTGGCATAGTCAATTTTTTTACATTGAATTTATAGTCGGGACCGAGCAAAAGTGGCATAATACCGAGAGTGGCATAGTAGAGAGATTTGACTGTATAGACATGTCATCTGAATACATATTATAGACAAAAGAAAAACATGATAATTGTACCTTCATGTTTGAATTCAGCATTTTTTCAAACTCCTCTGGATCAATCTGTGGCACCTTGGTCACAAGGTCCAGAAGAAAGCGCCCAGTTGCATTATCAGCAGGCACTTTTCCAGACTGTAAAAGTAGTAAGAACCTTAATGATTAATGATTTTCTCCTTCAAGTTGCTTTGTGTTGTTAAAAGATGTAAATTTAACAGCAGAGCAAGTGAAGTGCAAGGAGCTGCTCAGTTATTAAGCACACACACACTTTGGTCATTGAAATGAAAACAAAAGCTCTATGAATCACCATTTCTTTAAGGAAAATAATGTCTGAAGAAAAGATTGCAACTCTCTCCTCTAGAAATCTTTTCTCAGATGCAATTATGACACTGCACAAACTTTAACACCTTTTCAAGAATAAACTGACCCTAAATGAAGTTGAGAGAAAATAACAAAAAGGACGAAGATCAACATACCAACACATTATCCACATATTCTGTGACTTGCTGAAGCATGGTGCGTATCCATGAGGTTGCTGTCTCGATCTGTATGAGGTCAGACTTCACAGTCACAGTGCGCTTAGGGTTGAACTTGCCCTGCTGAAGTACCTCCACTAACAAAGAAAGAGATTACAGCACATTTTATGAGGATCAAATTAGACATAAAATATTTTTTCTGAGAATGTGAGCACTGTAAAATGTGAATAAGACACCACTATGTCACTATAAGCATAAGAAACCTGAACAGGGCAGTCTGACCAAGAGGACTCACGGAAGCTGATTATTTCACTCTACTTTTCCTCATTAGTAAAAAATATCAATAGGGCAGCTTGATTTAATGGAAGGCTGGGGGAAATTGGTGTTTTATGCCATGCCAGCAACTATGGCTATATCACGGCAAGGCAGCCAGCCCTGTCAACAGATGTCACGTGCAGAGAAAGAACAGCGTGCCCAAGACGAGAGTTGAACCCAGGACAGCCAACCTTCACTGTATTGGTGACAGGCGCTAATCGTTGCACTAGATTTAATGGAAGTATCAAATAGTAAATGGTAAAAAAGTAAAAGACCAGCTTACATCCTGTCTGCTCTGGATCATAACTTGTTGTTTCCACTTGCACAGGCGTAAACATGGTTCCTGTGGTCTTCCCTGGCACTCCTATTGTTGTGCTAATGTAGGCTTTCATCCCCATCTTCCCACCACGCATAAATGTATCCACAGTCAAGTGAATGGGACTCCTGGCCTCGCGTGAATAATATTCATGAATTAGAACTGAATGCACTGACACCTCCAAGCCTGTTGAATACCTGCCAACAAGATTAATTTATTAACCCATGCTGCATGGCACATATAAAAGAACAAAAATATTATACAAAATTAACTCAGAATGCTTTCTACACTCATATTTTTCATTCTTCTCTGTAAAATAATCTATACTGCAACTAAAATGTCCTGAACACACACATCAGGATGAAGTCATCCAAAGAACAAGAAAACCAACTAAACATGTAGATTACTAACATGAGGAGGCTCACACTCACCAACCAACAATTGTCTCTGAAGAATTGACTTTCCTGTGAAGTTCATACATGCTCCTTGCATAGTCAATGTCCACAGCAACCTGCCAACATGCACCGCAAGGCCTTACTCTCATGACATCAGACTCAGAGATAAAGGAAACCGGCATTCACACAACTTTTAAAGGTCTACCAAAAAGCATTTTCCACCTAAACAACTGGGCTAAGCTCAGTGCTAAAAAAGTATCTTTTCTTTTTCATGACACAAGCCTTCAAATATCACCAAATTTATCACCACTGGCCACAGCCTTGATGGTGAAAATCTACGTATGTACATTTACAGTGTCAGGGTACTTGTTTAGTGCATGGTAATTTTGAGGACTTTAAATATTTTGATATCTTGTAGGAAACATCTGAAGTAGTCCAGACTATTGCACTAAAAATCTTGAGGGAAAATCCGCTGCAGCCCAAAACATACCTCATCCTCTGATTCATTATGTGGAACAGCAAAACAGTTAGTCACTTCAACAACACCCTTGTCATATACCCCTGAAACAAAAGGGTGACATTGGTAATGAAAATAAAAAAAGAGAACAAAAATCCTTTGGTGCTAAAATGCACCAAATTGAATTGTAGCAGTGCCTAGGAAATGTTCAACATAGGAAATCAATATTACTAGATAAAAAGCCACGTTAAACAAAAAGTTTCATTCCCCTTACACTAGCAACACAGCATCAAGCTTTCGCATGTCTTGTTTTTGATGACACCTTATGATTTTAGACCTGCCAACACCAAACTGTTTACAGTTTCAGCACTTCCAAACAAATTTTCTTTGCATGACTTTTATTTCTCCAGCATAATTTACACAGGTTTCTAAGCAAGGAGACAACTATTTCAGTATTTTTCCCCATATTGTAAATGAGCTGGCATTCTTCATTCTCCACATAGAAAGGACATATAAAGGCAATGCGACCCCAACACACGTGGTTGTTTTGGTGACAGAGATAGGGAGCATAAGGTCATGAAAGGAAGAGTGGAGTTGTCTGGCTTGGGGGTGGAGGCGGGGGGATGTTGATATTTTACGGGAAAACAGCAACTAAGACTATATCAGGGCAAGGCTGCCAGCCCTGTACACAGATGCCACATCAGAGAAAGAACAGCATGCCTGAGACAAGAGCTGAACTCAGAACAGCCAACCCTGTATTGGTGACAGGCGCTAACTGTTGCACCACCGGACTGTCCAGTTGTCTGGCTGGCATGTAGAGGCCGAAGTCGAGATAGTGCAGGAGCCTGCAGATAAATTAAAGCACAGCACAAACAGTCTACTGTGGAAATGGATTGGTAGCCAGTTCAGAGAACAAAGGAGAGATATGGTCCCGTTTCCTAGCTCTAAGCACCAGAAGTGCAGCGGCGTTTTGCTTGTTCTGTATAGAGTGGGGAATTAACTCTTCTTAGATGATCCTGAGCCAAGTCATTAAATTATAATCATGGTTCAGCCCTTCAGCTCATGTTTGCTTAAAGAACTATGCTATGCCATTCCTGAAGTGGTAAATGTGCTCTGTCCCTTCACCTAACTGGCTAGAGGGGGCAGCTCTTCATCACATTTCGTCTTGCCCGTTAATCTGTGTCAGGTTTTGTGCGTGTTGGCAATCCGTGGATCCGTGACATTGCCTATGTTTCTTAATTGGTTTCTGTGTCTTCACCACTTGCCTTATTTTTCTAGAGCATTTTCTTTCAACTGTAGTGTCTGCGCCATCTTACCCTATTTTAGATCTGTGTATCAGTTGTGTTCATTTTAGATTCTTTTTCTGCATTCGCTCTAACAAGCTCTAACATTCGTCAATGTGAAAATACAGCAATCTAAAACAATAACTGTTTTAGCTTTGTGTGCAGTTTAAATTCACACAGTATTTATCTATATTTGTTGTTCCAAAAGACAGCTAACAGAGCACCATGGCTGTTCTAGCTGAAATTCTTGACTTCAACACAAGCCTTGCCTTAAGTGTTGCCATGTTGTCATTGTTGTAGTGGTTTTCCGTGAGATGACCTGCAGATGTACCTCCGGAATCCGGGGTGGCTTTACCACTGCTGGGTCACCTGCTGCTGATGAAGAAAGATCCTCTGCAGCAATTCTCAGCTAGGCTATGACAGTACAGTAACATGTTTGGTCTGTACCTGGGCAGCCAGCTGGTGATGGTGGTACTCAACGGCTACAAGGTCATAAGGGATGCAATGGTAAAAAATACCGATGCTTTCTCCAACAGGTCATAAAGTTTTCTTCAGGTTATTGTAACTGACAGCAAAGGCATTGTTGACACCTCTGGTACGGTGTGGAAAGACCAAAGAAAGTTACTTTAAACATTCTACATGAGCTAAGGATGGGCAAAAACGCTCTGGCAGTAAAGATCCAAGAAGAGGTCAAAAAGTATGTTAGGGTCATATCCAAAACCAAGGTCAGCCACTGAATCTAGTCCACTTGACCCAGGCAAGCATGTGCAACATCTGCTCCATTCTCTTTGGCAAATTCATCGGGAATGATGACGATGTCTTTGGAAATAAACTGATGTGGATGGATACTGTTGTTAATGACTGGGAAGTGGGTGCTGCAGTCACTATTATTCCTTACCCGTGTCACCTGCCTGGATATTACCTTAAGTTGAAACGACTTGTGGACAGCATGCGGCTGATTCTAAATGAGTAGACAAGCACTGCTGCCGCTCTGAGGAGAGCATAGCGGACAACTTTATTGGTGCCTACATCAGAGAAATACATCATCACAACAGGATCAACTCACATCAGCAGACAAGTGCTACGAGGAGATCCACAGAGTTATCGGAACCGAGATAGCGCTCAACAAACAGGGTAGACCCCAGTTATTTTAAGTGGAGGCTGTCATAAGGAAGGTTCTTCACTACATCAATATTATGCCACCAAGTTTGCTGTATGTCCCTTTATATGACGTGGAGTTTGGCAGATACACAATCCCTAAAGGCACTTTAGTCATCCCCAACCTGGATTCTGTGATGAGAGATCTGGGGCGACCCTGACAGATTCCAACCTGAACAATTCAATGGAGGGGACGGCAAACTGTGGCGACCCAAAGAGTTCATTACCTTCTCTATGAATCAGCGTGTCTGTTTGGGTGAAACACTTGCCAGAATGAAATTATTTCTATAGCTGTCAACAATGGTACAACACTTCCGATTTCTGATTCCGTAAACTAAAGAGGTTCCACTGTTGATGATGATGATGATGAAGGAGACTTATAACACGCAAAATCCGAATCCTTGGGAAACGCTCAATGCGCCGAAATGTTACAGAAAAGTACATCAATAAAACATTAGCAGCTGCAGAAAACCAAAAGGAAAGTTAGAATCAAACGATCGGACGGCTAAAAAAGGACCACAGTTGTGAGCGAACGATCTGCTGCTACAAAGCGCATGACCACTACTCACAACACAGGACCAGAAATCAGAAAAAGGAAAAAAAAGGTGTTTGCATGGGCAAAAATGAAGGGTTAGATCATCAGGTGCTTGGCCCTGCAGTACAGTACTGTTGCAAGACCTGATGAGATTTTCCTCTTCTCCTGAACATTTCAAGGTTCAAACTGTGCCTAGGATGAGTTCTACAAAAGAAACATCTGAATAAAAACAGTAATGGATCTGACGTTACCGTCTCAGTTTAGTTCTAGTTTATTCCTTGATCCTCCTCGAAGAGCATAAGCACCAACTGTCTCAGAGGGCACCAAAACACATCTACAGTGATTCTACACCTGTTTTTCTGTTTCTTATTATATTTGTTCCGTTCTTATTGTATTTTTCTTTCTTTTTTTAGTATGCGCCCGCCTTTAATGGTATAATATAAATTCAACATATTCTTATTAAATTAATTATCTATAGCACATCCCATGTAAAATGAAGAAATTATAAGTACTGATTCAGCCTGATACTTATAGCCAGCAAAAGGGAGAGATAACTGGTGTGACATATATATGGGAAATATGTATCCCATCCAATAAGCCAAAAAACAAAATGGAATTTGCTCGCAATGTTTAGATAAAAGTAAAAACACATCCAGTAAGTGTTAAGCAGCACAAGGATGATGTTCTCGGATTCACACCACATTGCTTTGCATTACCATTAAAGCAGGCCACTAAAATTGCACTGTAAGTATCAGCTAAAATAAAGAAAAAATGTGCAGAGGATATATTATATCCTTTTGTATATATACATAAAGTGTCACAAATATCATAACGTATCACAAGTTCTTGCAAAAGCTAAAATGATATTTGGATAGGTCTTTTCATATACTGAGATACCTGTTTTATCAGAGTTTATGCAGAGATTTTCCCTGTAAGTAAAGTGCGAAAATATGGTTTCTATGGATAAACTGAAAACTGTGTTTGCTGATTTCAAGGCAGCGCTTTGGCAAGCCCTTCAGGAAGTTTTTAACCGTAGATACATTTCAACAACAACATTTGTTGTGGGACTGGGTGGGTGTTCTTTCCATCTTAATGTATTTATGTTAAAGGAAGTCATTCAACTCTAATGTTGAAATTTGATTCAAGTCTCTCTCTCATAAATACATCGCTTACCAATATGAAACCCCCCCCCCAAAAATGTAAGTTTTCGAGACTTGCGTATATACGCATTTTTTAAAATTTACAGTATTCTAAACACAAACTTCAGCATGATTCTCAAAGCTATAATTGCTCTGTTTGGTTCATTATTAAACACTGGGTCTGCAATTGCTGTAAACGAAGGATGATGATGATGATGATGTCGATTTGTAATGCGCAGGTATCCCTTCAGAAGAATGCTAATTGCGCAGAAAAAAAACAAAAGAAGAAAAAGTAAAGCGAACAAATATATAAAACACCAGGAAAGTAAAAAATATAGACAGAAGTGTTTCGTGGTTGTTTAAGACTGGTTTGAAAGAAACAGACGGGTCTTCAGTCTCTTGCGAAACGTGGTTGGTGAGGGGATGGTGGAGAGTGATGATGGCAGAGAATTCCACAACTTAGGTGCCGTGTTTTTGAAGGCCCTGGCTCCAGTGCGCTTCTTGTTGGTGTCTTCCACTGCAGGGAGACAGAAGTGTGACTGGGAGCCTGAGCGCAGGCTACGTGACGGTGTAGCAAGATAGGACCTCTCCTCAAGAATCAAACTCCCAGCGAGGTATGCAGACGCTGGGATTTCTAGTGTTGCTGAATGGATTAGCAGACAATTTCGTGGTATTTTTTTTTTTTTTTTTTTATCAAAACCAAAAATAAAGCGTGAGTTGTATGTGTTTAGCTTTTTTCATGTTATTTTTATTTAAATTTGACTTGTAGTTACTCTTTAGCAGACGATCAAACACCCACTCGCGTAGTGATATCAAAGAAAAATAGTTCTATTATACACATCTCTTTGCAAGCTGTAATTATTTGAAACTAAAAGTTTTACGTGTTTCTCTACTGTTAAATTTAATTTTGTAGTATGCACAGACCATTGGTTCTCGCTGAGAGCTCGATTCTGTCCGATTCTTGAGGAGAGGTCCTATCTTGCTACAACGGCTGGTAAGGAGGAACTGTCTCTTGCAAATAAGGACTGTTACTTGTCACACACTGACAATTCTTTTACGTCTGATATAAATATGATAGTACTTCAACCATCTACTTTCTATCAATGCAGCGTAAATAATTTTTAAATTTGTAATTCAAAAAGTATATCTATGATAAAGAACCTCTCCCACAACAGCAAATTAATGTATAAGTCATAGAAAATTTTAAAAACACTCAGCGCTTAATATTATTATCGAGGACTGGACTGAGACTTAGTTTCTACTTTTAGCATATGCGCATTAAAATCTCATAAATTGTGTAATCGGAATCCATATACTTCATAGACAACTATTATAAACACTTACCTAGCAATGTCCCTATAACTCGTTTTGAGTCTTCATTTCTTCTCTCATACGAATCAATAATGCTGAAATATACCACAGGGTGAATCTTACACACGAGGTTGGACGCCATTTTGCGGTATGAAAACAGCGTAGGACTCGTCTGAAAAACAAAATCACTGACATCTAAATTTTAGTGAATTATTAAGATATACTCAAATGTGTGACTAACTATAATAACTGCCTATATATATAATGTTAAAATTTTTTCTAGTGAATGTTTCTAATAAAAATGTCAACTGCGGAAAGAAATCCTCAACATATTCAACTTCCGGAAGATGAACCGCACATTCGGTTGGAAGTATTTGTTCGTATAGAAGGCATAAAGTTATTCAGCTTGAGGTAATATTTTAAACTTTAACACTGTGGTTTGTGACTATAAGTGCCGTGTTATAGGTTATTCGATTCAGATTTACATTCCTTCAGAAATAATAACTTAAATGGCTATATCTTTGCAAGACAACGAATGGCAAATGAAGCTGTGGGCAACACATGACATGAATACTATCATTGACAGGTGACTTTCAGTGACATTGCTGCATGCTATCATTCTTGCCATTTATGTCCTTGTACGGCTCTTCACAAGGACGCGTGTATAATTGAATATAAAAACTTGTAACGACTAGAGCATGGCTTTATTTGTAAAATCTGATTGTGCTATGTTATTGATGTTGATTTTATATAGAGGACGATCTTTTTTAGACAAGGTGTCACCTCTCTCCCTCTCTAATTATTAATTTACGCGTCATTTCACAAAAAATGTCGATGAAGGTAACAGCTACATACCTTTGGCATTAGTGACTCAAAACTGCTGCTGATTCTTGAGCCTAATGTCGTCTTACCCATTCACTATATTCAACATGTTTGTGATTAGTGCTCACTCCACTTGCTTGTGATTTGTACTCTTTCCTTCGACCACCATCTGTCATTACCATCTGTTCACGCACTTCTAACAAGGGCAATGGTCCTGAACATCAAAAAGCGGTCCGGTGGCGCAACGGTTAGCGCCTGTCACCAATACAGTGAAGGTTGGCTGCCCTGAGTTCATTTCTCGTCTCGGGCACGCTGTTCTTTCTCTGCACGTGGCATCTGTTTACAGGGCTGGCTGCTTGCCGTAATATAGTCTTGGTTGCTGACACGGCGTAAAACATCAATTTCCCCCCCCCCCCCCCCCCCC
>SRHC01001758.1:2673-41720 GCA_004794325.1 Pomacea maculata | reverse complement strand
CCCCCCCCCCCCCCCACTGAACATCAAAATCTGAATCTTTCATGTTCTCATTGAATATAGTTATGCAAAAAGAGCTTGAAATGAGTCTTTACATTTATTTCTGTTATGAACCATTAGTGCAGCGGTTCTCAACCTGTGGGGTGCGCCCCCCCTGGTGCGAAGGTGGTCATTTTTTTAAAGTTTCTTTTACCGGTATTAGTGAAATTAGCTTACATTGCTGGCTAAGGGGGGGGGCCCACTGACGTACCTTTGTTCATCAGGGGGGCGTCACGTGTAAAATGTTGAGAACCGCTGCATTCATGTAAAACGAGTAAGAAAATGTTAAAACAGGGTTCACAGGGTCCTTACCTATCCTCTCAAGTCCTTATGTAGAGACTTTTCGCCGTAAGGCCTTATAAGTCCTTATATTTGGCGTACAGACCCAAGCACAGCTGTGAGACAGCCCTTCTGCGTCTTATGAACGATCTTCTGTGTAGTGCGGATGCAGGGAAAGTGACTCTTGTGGTCCTCCTTGATCTGAGTGCGGCCTTCGATGTCATTGATCACACCACTCTTCTGACTCGTCTCCAGATGGAGGTGGGCATTGGTGGTTCCGCCTTGCAGTGGTTCCATTCCTACCTCAGTGATCGCACACAGAAGGTGATGGTCAATCAAGCTTCTTCAGTGACAGTTCCATTGCTGTGCGGTGTCCCGCAGGGCTCTGTTTTGGGCCCGGTTCTATTTTCTATTTACACATCTCAGCTTGGTCCTCTCATTGAGAAGCATAATGTGAACCGTAAGATGTTTGCAGATGACACTGAACTCTATTTTTCATTTAGTACTGACAGTGAGTCGGTGCGTGAGGCAGTTTGTGCTGTAGAAGATTGTTGCTTAGAGGTCAAGTCATGGATGTTGAGGAATAAACTCAAGCTTAATGATGAGAAGACAGAGGCGATGCTATGTGGTTCCAAGCTTAGCCTTAGTAAAGTCTCTCTAGACTCCATCCAAGTGGGTCACGCTAGAATCCCCCTCTCCAGCTCCGTACGGAACCTTGGACTCTATGTTGACAATCTTCTTACTATGTCTGATCATGTCAGTTCTGTGGTCAAGGCATGTTATTTCCATATCCGCACTCTTGGACGACTCCGACCCAGTCTTCATAAGAAGACTGCAAATGCAGTTGCTGTGTCCCTCATCGGTTCTACATTAGACTATGCCAACAGCTGCCTCTGGGGGATTTCAAAGAGTGAGTTGTCGAGGCTACAGCGAGTGCAGAATACGGCTGCGAGGATAGTTGCAGGAAAGAAAACAACTGACCATATTACTCCTGTACTTCGTGACCTACATTGGCTTCCTGTGGAGAAGAGAATTGAGCACAAATTGTTAACCTTAACCTATGGCTGTCTTCACGACCTTGCGCCTGTCTATCTGCAAGAACTCCTTCGCTGTTACCAACCCCAGCGGAACCTTCGTTCAGCAGCACACTTCAGACTTGAACGACCGAGTGTTCATTCAGGGAATGCTAATAAGAAGACTGCGGGTTTCAGATCCTTCTCCAATGTAGCCCCGCTTTTGTGGAACTCGCTTCCCCTTTCGACCAAGGAGTCTGATAGTATTGGATCTTTCAAGAAAAATCTGAAGACTCACTTGTTTAAACTTTTTTGAAGTTTTCATTTGACCTGCAGTTTGGTGGCTGCTGGGATCACCGCGCATTGAGCGCATCATGTGATGTGGATACTAGCGCGCTACAAAACTACATCATCATCATCATCATCATCATCATCACTTTTGAGTGTATAAATAAACTGACTTTTGTATTACACCAAAGAATGGTTTTCAGGTCTTGCAGTTATTGTTACTTAGATTTCTAGAAAACTTGGAACACAAACATTAACGGTTTATGTTATCAGTGAGTTAAAGAGACTTTTTAAGTTATCTAAATATGGCAGACAGGCATCAAAATTAACTCTTTGATTATTTATTACTAGAATAGTAATTCATGTATTGCAGAACGTAGAGAAGACCAAAAATTCATAAATAAAACCTCTTTCCGACCGTACATGAGAAAAACTTAAGCATTGATGACTGTCACTTAGGTCCTTACAAATGCATGAAAGGTCCTTACTTGGCACCATCCCTGATCCCTGGGAACCCTGTAAAAGTAGTTTACACTACTGTTTATAATTACTACAATTTATAATTTAATTTAATGGCATGATCTTTTTGGTAATATAGCCTTGTGAAAACAAATAGCTGATAGGGCTGTATTAAGATGAGATTTTGTAAGACCAAAGACTGAGATCAAAGGTTTAATATGAAACTTTTTGAGTCTTACTGTGTGCCTTTAAATTTGAAAGGGAAACAATGCATTAAAATAGTTCTAATCTTAAGTGGTAAAGATATATTGCTTATGGCGCCTACATAAATCTGCTTTCACACCAGTCTTATAACAATTATGCACACACAAAAATTGTTGGAGTGAAACATGTTTTTTTTTTATATTTTATGCCAGGTTAAAAAAAATGCTTATAGATTAATATAAATTTAGTGCAGTCATGCTCGATTGTTTTCTCAAATGTAAAACATCAGGGAGTATTCTTGCAGTGAACTTGTTCTACTTTTTTTTTTTTAAATATAACTTACTGTAACTAGAGCACCTCCCCATGTTTAAATTTCCTATTGGGACCAATAAAGTTGATCATTGTCATTGTCGGTATCCTTTAAATTTTTGACAGCCTTTGGATATTAGCTACACAACATTCTCAGCCCATAACAACACTAGAAAGAAAGAATTTTATGCCACAAAAAATACCATCTAAATGGTCACTTAGTCCCTCCCCATTTTTTGCTGTATTTTACTTATTGCTGCTCACAAGGCAGGGGAGTTTTTCACCTATGGGATTGAGTGAGTCTCAAAGTAACAACCTTGTCCAAAGTCAAGCACAAATCAATAAGCTACAGAGCCATCTAAACTTCACACACAAAATTTGTACGATTGATGGTTACAAGTGTTTGTTATTAGGTGACTATGATGAATCATAAGTACTTACTTATTTCTAGTAAATCTTTTTGAAAGTGTAATTTATCTTTTTTTTTTATTAAAGCACGTGAAAGTTCATGGGCAGAATAGAAAGCCATGGAGGAGGGACGCTGGGGTAATACCATGGCAGGTTTGAGTGGCCAAGGACTACGAATGGAGCGCTGTTTGCTCAACAAAGAAGAAGTTCTTCTACCAGAGGCATTTGTTGACCAGGTATATATAATCACTAACCAAGAGTTTTAAAAAAATGAATGGATTTTCTGTGAAAGTATCTTAAAGAACTATACTTTCATAATTATCATACTTGGCATTTGATATCATACTAGGTGTATCTGTGTAGAATCACTGTTTAACAAATTTTTAGCTATATTTTTAAAGTTCTAGGAATTAGTCCTCGAGCTTAAGAATGACAAATTTAATAGTAATAATAAAGTAAATTTACTGTAATTTGTAGTTGTTGTAATATCAGTGATGGTGGTGACGGCGGGAGCAACAACAGATATCATTTTTGGTGCACATATAACTGTCATGGAAGTTGCATCAAGACAGTGGCAGTGAAGAAAATAAGGAAGCCGAAGGCAGGATTATAGACAGTAGATCAAGTCCACGCTTGTTGATTCATGTAGATCCAGAGTCTAAAGCAACAGGGGAAAACGTTGAGAGGAGGAAAATGGAAAGTATTGAACAACTGCAGGATATTAGTGAATTGATACAGTAAACAAGAACCCAGAGTTGAGATGATGCAGGTATGGTGTTTGAGACTGTTAGATGATGAAGAAGACAACAGTGGGGAACAGACTCAGGAGAACAGTCCAGAACTGTAGCAGGAGGATCCAACTTAAAGCACTGATCAACAGTATTCAGCAGACATCAAACATGACAAAACCCCAAGGTTTCCTCAATAAAAAGAAGAGGGAAAGCTAGTCCCTTCAAGCTTGTAAGGAGAAGGGACATAACTCTCATAACACATATTACAGCGACATATAAAGATGTGAACAAAATGGCATTTTAAGTGGTTGAGATAGTCAGACACAAAAAATTCCTAAACCAGTTTGTTTCTCAGTTGATTAATGATCTTTCTATTTTGATGTCTTTTTTTTGAAAACACTGGCCTGCTAAAAACAGGAGGAGAGAATTTACTAGCTCATCAAAATAGTAGCTAAGTGTCACTTACGTCATTTGTGGTCTTGAGTTACTAAAACTCTCATATGGCATGAGAAAATTACACTGTGTGCTTGTTTGGAAGAAAAACAACCATACTATGACCAGTGGGTGTGCCAGTGGCTGCTTTTAGGATGTCATGGTTGAGAGCTGACAGGCTTGTCAAAAGTCGAGGTCATAACCTGGCAGGCTTTGCTAAATGTCAGTCATGAGCTGGAAGGCTTGCCAGATATCATGGTCGCAAGTAAATGGGCTAACTAGATGTCATGATTGTATGCCAGCAAGTCTGAGATAGTCCTGATTAACCTCCTGCCAATACTTAATGTTTGATTGTTGAACAGAGGCTGGCTGTATATGATCAACCACACCTCAGTAGTATATGAATGCTGTCTCAACAATATGCTTTGTTTGCCACTCTTTGATCTTTTCTTGAGTTACATTAAGTTTTCTATCCATTCTAAATTGTATTCAAACCGTCAGTGCTGCATAAATTCTTCATAGAAATGTAAACTTGTCTTCTTCAGTAATACCAGCTTGAAATTCACTTTTACAAAACTAGAAATAACTGTTCCTAGATGAAAAACACAGGTCCTAAGACAATGCTGACACATGCAGTTGATGCAGAACACACTCTCATATCATACTCTTATTTCTATCCCTCTCTCAACACATTGGAAAGTCCCCAGAATGCCCTTCATTATGGTCCCAATGACTGTGGCCCACTTCTTGCAGGACTGTCCCACCCCAAAAAAAACTAAAAACAGAGACATGGGCTGCGTCACACTATTGAAAGCAGATCCCTGCAGCACAAACAGTACACATCAGACTTTGTCATGACCAGGGCTTCTGCTAAGTCTAAATTCTTTGGGATCCCAGGGACCCCTTCTTCAGATTTCTAAGGGGTCCCCGGCTAACTCTAAGGGGTCCCTTTACAAAGTTGAAAAAACCCACCAAATCAACATACTTTGTTCAACTGCCTTTCATGCACACAAAGCACTGTTATGTCTAGTCAGAAACATCGAGATTTCTGTGCCGTGAAGAGTGTGCAAGCATCTGTGATGAGCTTATGCTCACTATACTTGGGGTGCTCACTTTCTTTCCGTTTCTGAGACGATGATTTTAACCACGCTGTCAACATCTTGGAAATAGGTTAAGGGAACTCTTCCCAGTAAGGGAAAAAAAACTCAGTGCAAGGGAAGTAACTCTCACCTTGTAGCAGACGACAACAATAGATTGGGCTACGATGTCAGACACTACACTTACCCAATTTTGTATCTGTTCTTCGCCCAAATTTGAAGGGGTCCCCTGGGACCCCATTGACAAAAATTGAAGGGGTCCTCCGAACTTTTAATGCGTACTGTACGCAATTTTTTGCGTAAGCAAAAGCCCTGGTCATGACCATGTATTTAGTTATTGTCTAAACTTTCAAAGAAGAAGAAAAATCTGTCCAGATGAAAAGACATTAGCGGTATTAAGACAAACAGTTTGCATCTGTCCGGAAGAGTGTTTTTTGGGTGATAAATATCTGATCATCCTGGTCCATATGGTCATATATAATCTGATCACCCTGCTCCGAATGGTTTTATATATATATATGGTTTTGTATATATATATCTGGTCATCCTGGTCTGTATGATCTTTACCTATATATAGTCACCCTGGTTCATATGGTCATCATATATGTATATATGTGGTCATATTGATCTATATGATGATCATATATATATATATGGTGTATATAGCCTTATATATAGTCACCTTGGTCCATTTGATCATCATATATGTATATATGTGCTTACCTTGGTCTATATGGTCATCATATTTATGTATATGGTCACCCAGGCCCATATGAGTATTTGAATGGCAGAGAAAAGGTAGAATTTAATTAATAAGATTGAACTTTGTACTTGAGAGCTACATTCAGAGTGTCTTTGATTTTCAGACTAACATCTTTCAGCATGTTATGTCTCAAGAAACCTGGGATAGTGTTTTAACTGAAGAGCAGAGGAAACATCTTGAAGTGAGTTGTCTTCTGTGTGTGTGTGTACAGATATTTGAGTGCAAGCAAGGTAGTATGTTTTGGGACACATATAGAGACACTGGCATCAATTTCAGAATATAGTCCTTGAAAGCTATCTATAACAATGTATTGATCGGCCATTAGGACTGAATGAAAACTACAAAAGTGAATGAAACAATTTTTAGCCTAAATTTGGATGCATTGATTGACACACAGATGCATGTTGATAGCATTTGTGCAAATTTAAAAAAGGATAGCTGGGAGTGTATCTGGAGTGAGAGGGGGGAGAGTGTATGCATGTGTATGTGTTGGGATACAGCAATAATAGTGTGGTTTCATTTTGTTACAGAAGTTTTTACCATCTTTTCCAAAGGATATAGATGCTGAAGAGAAGAGTAAAACCATAAGGTGAAGTCCATTAGAAGTTCAAAAATGAAAACTAATGATGAGCTTTATAACCTTGTTCTTCCCTAGATTTGTGTATTTTGATTTTCTTAGTCATTCCCCCACCTCTCCTGCATACATTTATTTACCAAATAACACATTACTTGCAGGACATTTTTCCCTTCTTGGTAGAAAACGAAGTATTCCATAATGACTGTTCTAAAAATGTGTAATGGTTTGTTCTAGTCTTAACCAGGTAATATGCAAAAGCTGAAACCATGGTTGTACAACTAGAAACGTGCAGCAGGCTGCTGCTTAGATCTGTGTAGTAATTCCTCCAGAAAGTTCCCATGTTTCAAGAGTTTTAAAATAAACAAAAGTTTAGAAGCTTGTGTAGGTGTCAGTGACCTTGATTTTGGTTTTTAAAAAAATAAACATGATGACAAGAAATGAAGATGGAAGAATTTAAAATGTTTGTACTAATATTTCACTGTGTCTGTAGGAGGCTGTTTCTTGGAGAAAATTTTAAGTTTGGCAACCCTCTCATGCAGTTTCACCAGAAAGTAAAGGGTAAGGGAAAAATTACTTTTGAAAATATTATGGAATGATTGAGGCAAGACGCAACTCTGAAATTTGATGAAAATCTTAATTTGTAGTCATTTTGGCATTAAATAATTTTTATGAATTTATACGATTATGGCAATTGTGTGTGCAGTTTGTACTTTTTATGAAAAAATTGATTTTCTTGATGAAGGAGCTGTATGTTTATTCCTACTACCAGTCTGCCCTTGATGATTGAGAAAGGTGAGCACAGAACTCTGTATCTGATGCTCGCAAACACTGCAAATGCTATGCAAGACAACAATGGCTAAAATGTCAAACAAGAAGTGATGAGAGATAGAAATACTTATGATGAAGATGAACACTGAACTTCTAGATGGTTAAAAATATAATACTTTAATTTTTGCAAACGCCATTTTTAATGACTTTTTTGCAACTTAATTAACATTTGAACTCAAAACAGCAGCTTTGCTCATTTTACAACCAAAAAAAAAAATCGTTTACTTTACCAAGTTGTTTGTACTTATCTCAAGATAAGGAAATGTAGATCTTTCCTTTAGTTAGCAGTGTCAAGATTGTGAGTTTACAACAGAAAAAAAATCCTTTTAAATCTGCTTGTTTGGGCAACAGTTGAATAATGTGTAAAAACAGTATTTTTCAAAGTTTCATTCAAGGACCAAAAAGATGAATCAAAACAAAAGTGATACAATATTATGCAAATATTTGGGTTTAAATTTTTGAGCCAGGGCTTACTTTAACCTCCCAGGTAGTACTTGGACTTTATGTTACATGTGGGTTAGATCATGTTATCCAAGAATTACTTAAATATTCCATAAAAGTCCAAGCTGAGGGTGAACTATTTTTACTTAACATTCCAAGCTAAAGTAATATTGGGAATTAATGCCAAAAATTGTTTTAAAAACAATGTTTTCACCTTGAAATAGTAGTGCATCCTGTTAGAAAAAGCAAGTATGGTTTAGATTTCTACACTTTACAGGTGGACATCACTCTTTGCAGGGTCATCTTCATTGTGTTGAAAGAGATTTCACAATTTCCTTTGCTTTTGTACATTCCTTTTTAGCAGTGTGTGCTCTAGCAAGATAAAGACTCAGTCTGAACCTTTGGTGGCTAGTTAATAGAGAATAGGCTGCTTGCTGACAATCTCTTGCCCAGTTTATATACTGTAGTATGAAGAAGGTAACTGAAGGCATACTTTTGTGATTTTGTTTCTATAATTAATATGAGTCGTAGTTTTATCAGTCAACCTTTTTGTGCGCTCATTCTTTTATCTGCAAGATATGTGAGTATTATTGCATAAACTTTGTCATCTCAGATGGCTACTTGTCACCTGATATTGCCAAGTATTCAAGACTGTGTCGCAAGTTCAAGTATCGAGAATACAAATTTTCTCAGCAACAGTTTTTCTCAAAGCTCTTGAAAGAGATTTTAATATCTCGCCAGGTAATCATTTTCATTTTAGTAAATTAAATTACTTTCTGCTTGGCAGAAGGGTTGGGTGAGAAAAATTCTGTGAATGAATGTAGGTGTTTATTTCTCATTTAAAGGATCAGGGTTCTGCTTAACGAATGTTATAAAAAGACAGTGTTGAACTACAATGGGTAAGAAGTGTGCAGTTATCTATCGCCAGGTTCTTCGATCAAGCTGTAGCTATGATTTTGTATTATGAACAATTTTTCGAAGCATTTGCGAATAAATTGAAATAGATTTTAAAATTTGTTTGTTTTTTGCAACAGTGTGCCTTGGGGCAAATTAATGGGCTGCCTTCAGACCAGCCACTTAAATTTCATCATTCACCTCCAAAAGATCGTCATAAAGGGATCGACTATCGTGTGAACAAAAACTATTTAAGGTAAAGCTTGATGATCTAGTATCCATTAGTCTGACTTGAGCATGTTCAGTAATCTGTATATTTTAGGGATGGTGATGTTTCTGGGAAATGTTTTACAAGCAAATAAACCAGACAGTGCTTGAATTCTCAAATCCATATATATGACGGAAAGTTGAGTTACTAAAAATACTGTTGAAGGACCCTACCTTCCCACTTACTGACGTTCATAAGATTTTGTTCAAATGTGCATATAGCATCTTTGCTGCTGGATGTTTGTACAGGACAGTTCATGATAAAAACGTTCTATTTATTTTCTTACTATTATCTCTGTGGTGTAAATGTTATAAAAACAGATGAAATGTTCGTTGTGATGTTGCTCAGAATTCTGAAAGAGGCTAGAGAAGAATGTGGATTGGAAGACACATCTTCAGAGGAAGAAGACAGCATCAGTAAGTTTCTTTTGTCTGGTTTTGTGGGTATTCTTTATGGATCATTTGAGAGGGAGGAAATCTTAGCAAAAGTGTAAAACATAATAGTTTTAGTTTTTTTTTTCACTACTCAAAATGTTTCCAAATGTATTTGGTATACTGCATTGTATTTATTTTGATGTGAAATGCAGTTTTATGTGCAGTGGAAATGCTGCTGTCATATTCATGCCACATCCCACCTCTAAAGGTTGATGGGCCCCTATTCTAAAGCAAAATTAAAATGTGTAATAGGTGAGAAGAAATTCAAAGCATCTAATGTTTAAAATAGAAGTGTTCTTCAGTCGATTGGCTTTTAGAACATATTAGCAGTTTCATGCCGGATTTAGGGGTCTGTTTCTGTATCTTCTTTTGCACCGACACATAATAGCTGACTATTTAGAGACCCTGGTGGGTGGGTGGTAATCCCATACAAAACCTGTTCTGCACAGACATCCTTCTGTGACCATCCATTTACAGTCGCCATACTGTGATGTCAGTTATGTTTTCACCTACGTGTTTATTTTACAGCAGTTGACTTTTGCTGACTCCTTTCAGTTTGTGTCTTTATAGCCTGATCTGTGTTGAACGTTATACAGGTCCTGTACAGAGGAGCAGAAGGCAGTTGTTTAAATCTTTGGGGCCTATTCCTTCCCCTGAGCCAACTACACCTAGTGTTGTAGCCACCTTTGCTAGCAAACCGTCCACCCTGAATGGGGATCTGTCAGGTAATTTCATAGTTTCTGTCATAGTGTTCTGTTAACCTTTGAGAGGTGTTGATGTCATTGTATTAGTGCTGGCATGTGTGGCAGTGCTGTTTATATTGGATTTGATGGTGTGAAAACTTCATTTTACCAGATCAGAAATAGATCAAAAGAAATTCAGAAAACCTACAAATGAAAAACCTTAGAAAAGCATGCAGCTTAGCAATTTAAATATTAACATCTGCCTTAAAAATGGCTGTGCTTTTTGTTATTTGTCAAAGGTTTATTCAGTTTAAAAAAGGATTATGTTTCAATCATTGACCAAATTACTGATGTATTAAGATGAACTTGTATCTTTCCTAAAACATGAACATATCAGCAAGACGTTAAGGGCAAATCCTTCCTACAAAAATGCAGGCTATTGGTGGATGTTGAACACAAGAGCAGGGTAAGGATGAAAGGTGACAGGAGAATGTTGGAACAAAGAAATTGATTGCTTTCTGTGAACTTGGCAGGAACAAATAACAGCAAGCGACCGCGACCAATCAGCCCCGTGGAGATCCAGGAGGAGGACTACAGAATTTTGCTCAAGAACCACAAACGCAAAAAGCTGGAGTCAGCAGTGAGTTGATAAGTTACAGTTGAAAGGGGCTGAGAGAACTAAATGAGAGGGAGGAGGAGAAGAAGAAAGTTGTGATGATGTAGACTTAAAACACAAAAGCTCCTCTGTTACAGAGATGCTCTTGGCACACAGACAGAAATTGGACAAACAACCAAAATGAGATGGGAAAGGGGGGTATAGTGTGAAATGGGAAAAAAGATATTTGTGATTGGTGGAGTTTGCAATTCACCAGATAAATTGCTAAGTTGTCAGCCACTTGGTGGTTTATGTATTTTTTATGTGTTTTTTAGATATATTTATGTGTCATGTCTCCTTCTCCTCTTCTGTATCTTGATCATCATCTTTAATGGTTTTAGAGTTGGATCAGGTTTGGTTTATAGGTTTGTGTGCATGTGGTTACTTGTAAGAACACTTGAGGTTCTTAGCTGTTTCCCTCCTGAGTGTTTGTGTTGGTGATATGACATTGAGTATAGAATTAATGTTAGTCATTTGTGAATGACTCTGTATATGGCTATCTGTTGTGAAGTAAGTTCTTATGAATATTTAGATGTTGGTGAGTTAATTTTATTTCCAGGATGGATTCATAAGTTCTTGGTTGCTATAGTTTTCATTTGATCTGATTATTTTAAAAATTATTGGGATAGTTATTTTATTATCTGGGTAATTCCATAAACGAATAATATTTAATTTTTGTTTATATTTTTTCAGGAGCTGCCAGAATTGGATACACAAACTGTTACTTTGCAGGACATACTGATCAGATGTCAGGCCAACAAGAAGGTCACAAAGTCTCCTACACGTGAGTAACTTCTTAGCTACCAGGTCACAGGCTGGTATGAACTACCAGATTATAGACCGGCACTTATTTATTCATTAATTGTGTAAGTTACTGTAGGTTCTTGTAACTGTTTCTGATATTTACTTTCTTCCCCCATCTCTGTTCAATCAGCTTCTCATGTTTTGCTTGTGTGGATATTCCTCCATTTTGGAGAATTATTCATCACAGTCAATGGTTTTTAGAGAAGCGAGCATCATTTATAGAATCTTACCAAAGAAGGATTGCATTTTTGAGATACATTTTTAGATGTACTCATTGGTGTTAGTAGTCTTGTTGACATTTTGTTTATGAATGTACCTTGATAAATGTCTTAAAATTATTCATCTACATCCAAAATGACTTCCTAACAAGCAGGCAAAGGAAACTTAAGCTAGGATTTCTGACAGGCAAAGAAAACTGCAAACTTTTTTAGAAGAATATCAGTGGAATAGTGAAAAAACAAATGACAGTGCAAATTAATTACATTTTTGGTTTTAGTTTTACTACAATTCCTTTCTAGAACCTTTCACGAAAAGACTGTGTTATGTTACATTGTTATTATGTTATAAATATTAGAGGTAGTGCATGACAGTTAATGTTCAATATTAGTATGATTGTGACTCTGTCTTCATAGTAAATTCCAGGTACCCTCTGATCTTGAAATACCATTGAAAATATGTTACTCTGTCAGCAGCTAGTTGTGAGCCTGGCCATGAAGTCACAACCACAAACACCCCGCAGTCCAAGAAGAAGCAAAGAGTTCGAGAGAAAGGGGATCGTAAGATAAAAAAGAAACTGAAGACAGAGAAAGGTCTAGAAACAGCTGATGCTGCAGATGTCAGTCTTTCATTGCCATCTAACAGCAGCGCTTTAGATGTCCACACAGCTCTTCTGACCCATCGTGATGACGATGGTGTGCCTGATTTCCCATTGCCAGAGTGAGTGGTCCTGATTCACCTGTGGGAAAGAATTCTTTAGATAATGAAATTGATAGATAACATGTTCTGGGTATTCAAAATTTTTGGTGAATTGTCATCACATTTGATGAGAATATTATACATATGTTAAAGACTGAATCAATAGCATCAATGGAGAACTTTGATTTTTACAACAGTGATTGTAAGATAACCTTGAGTGGAAAGTACACATGTCGATATGGTCTCCAAATCAAATATTATGCATGGTTTGAACAGGTGCAGATATGCTTACATTGAAGAAATTTTTGCATAATTAGTTTTATAGATCTTTGCTACACGAAGGTGTCTACTGATATGGGTTTTGTGTGCAGTACATTGCCATCACGTCTAACAATGGGACAAGCAGACAGTTTCTTCAGTCTACTTCGTGACGTGATCTGTGATTTCACTGACAGCAAGGCCACCACTGCTAAGGTAACAAAAGTCCAAACAATTTTCTGAAGAGCAAAGAGGCAGTGATATGCTTTGCCATGTCTTTTGATATATGAAAATGTTAAACAGATGACCTTAATGCTGATGAGCAAATATCATAAATAAAAATGCTGATTTTTTTCTTAGTTGAAATGAAAACGATCCATGGGAAAATAATGTCATGACTGATTTAATCCAAAGTTGGGAGAAAAAAGGCTGAACTGAAATATTCAGGCTTTTTTTTTAAAGCTTTCAGTCTCAGATTCTGATATCAACGCAAATTTTATTTACTAAACAATTCTGAACAAATATAATAGCCCAGTTTATGTATAGCATCTATATTCTCTTCTGTTTGACACGATCCACCACTTTTACCCGACAATATCTGTTTTATCAGTAGAGGTCCCATCAAATAAATTATTTACTGAGAAGTTTTAGGTAGAGGCCATAAACCACTATCTGAAAGTAGCCGATTTACCCAGCTTGGGAGGGTAACAGTTTGGCTTCTAGTTCGCATAAATTGAGCCCTGTTAAATAGGGGACTGGTGGAGAGACTACAAGTTAACCATTATCATTTGTTACTTTTAGGTTTTATTATTGCATGTCCTGGTGCTGGAGCTGAACATGTCATTCTTCCAATGGAGTATGGCAGTGTAAGTCTTGAAGTGTCATTACCAAGAACATGTTGCAGTTTTACCAGATTAAGCAGTCTGTGTTAGCATGTTCTTTGCCAAATCTTCAGAAAAATATTTCATGTGTTGTGCAGCTGGAAGAACGAGTTCGAGAATGGCAGGAGTCTCCAGCCAGTGCCCTTAATTCCTGGGTCCACCAGCAGGAGAACTGGGTGGACTGTGTAGTCTCTGCTCTCAAGTTCCTGTCAGGAGATGTTCTAGGTAATTTTTCTGATCCTGACAGGCAATATTTTGAAAGGATTTTGAAATATTTATGTAAACAGTAATTAAGTTTTGAAGAAATGATTGTTTTTCAGGATAACATGAAGAAGAGTATAAACATGAGAAAGGTCTCAGAATGTTGTACCTAGAAGTGCTTTTAAAGGCTACTGAGACAGGAGAGAGGTGTCCCTGAGATGCATTTCACCTCCACTCCACAAAGATGGCTTGGGTCTTCCTCATACAGTCTGATTGTGAAGAAGATTTTACAGAATGTAAATCTTTTATAGAATTCTGAGGTTCTCACTCCTCCATAAATGTATTGAGGGGTTTGGAGTTGGTTTTTTTTTCATTGGGTGGTGGGGGTGGTGGGATTGCACATGTTCATGAGCTGTAATGAGTTTAGCAAGATATTATGGAAGAGTTTTAATGTGTTCAAACTTTTGTGGCAAATCAGGCCTTAGCATGGAAAACTTTGTGCCTTTCCTGGACTACAAAGAGCGAGCCCAACAGTGGAAATGGATAGGAGCAGGCAGGGACAGCAACCAACATCTTGCCCCACTGTTTTATCACTGGATGAAGCATAAGGATGCTGTTTGTTTAGATGGACTTGGTGCTGGCCAGGGCTCTCCACCACCAGTCAAAATGTAAGTATTACATACCCAGAATGTAGATCTTTCCGAGCCTGAATGCATAAAAATGGCCAGAGTTGAGAGGGAAACAGAAATTGAATTGCCTAAAAGACTTGAACATCTTCTTTTGTAAGAATGTGAATATTAACCCTTATATCACTTTGCACTTCTGCTTTCTCATTTTCATAATAATAGTGAGGATTTATATAGTGCCTTTCCAAAACATTTTGCTCAGAGTGCTTTACATATATCATATATAGACTACATCATAAACAATCATACTTTTACAACATACACTCATACACAAAGAAAATTACAGACACGTGTTATGCACACACAGGGTCACAGTAAAGTTGTCATTCTGAAAAAATGCATCTAAAGTTTAGATTTAAAGGTGGTAAGAGAATCAGAGTGACAAAGGCTGATAGGTAATCCATTCCAAGTTGATGGGGCTTTGTAGAAGAACGATCTCTGTCCATACTTCTTTTGTCTAAGTGGGACTCGCAAAAGCTTTGTGTCAGAAGATGAGGCATATAAATGTGAGTGAGTTCAGAGAGGTACCGAGGGCCAGTGACAGAAACAGCAGAGTAAGTAAAACTGGAAAGTTTGTAGGCCATATGACCAACGACTGGCAGCCAGTGAAGACAGCGAATGATAGATGATATACTTTCACATCTAGATGGTCTGCAGATGAGGCAAGCAGAGTTATTCTGGATTGTTTGAAGTCTGTCAAGAAGATACTTGGCAATTCCAGCTAGAAGAGAATTACAATAGTCCATCCTCGATGGCACAAATCACAGATGAAAGTTTTGGTTGCATTGGTGGTGAGATAATGACGAATGATACTGATCCTACGAAGTTCAAGGTAACCATTTCTGCAGACATGAGAAATATGCTGATGAAAAGTCCAGTTCTGATCAAGAATGACACCCAAGCTGGGGACAGAGGCAGAGAAATGAATAGTTGAGCTGAGAAAGAGAAAAGGATGACTTAGAAATTTCTTTGGACGAGTTCAGTCTTGTCGTCATTCAGTTGCAGTCTGTTTGTTTTGGAGTATCCAGGACTTTACATCACCTATGCATTCTTGTGTCCGCTTCTTTAGTCTAAAGAGTTCAGTAAGTGGAGCTGACTGACACAGCTGTGTATTATCAGCATGTCACATGTGACATGGCATGGAGTGACATAATGTGAGAGAGAGGGAAGGTATATAACTCAAAAAGTATTGTACCCAATACAGATCCCTGCGGGACACCATGTCTCAGGACAGAAGCATCTGAGTGAACACCATTCACACACACAGTTTGGGTTCAGTCCATGAGATAGGATCAATACCAGGACAAAGTAACATCATGAATACCAAAAGACTGCTGAAGTCTTTGTAGAAGTATAGAATGATCCATGGTATCAAATGCAGCTGGCAAGTCTAACAACACCAGAGATGACACGTCATTGTCAGCACTTTGGAGCAGATCATTTACAACCTTTAGAAGTGCAGATTCAGTGCCATGGCCTTTTCTGTAAGCCGACTGGAATAGTTTAAGATGATTTAGCTCCACATGTACAATAAGCTGGGAAAATCTTTTCCAGAACCTTAGACAGAAAAGACGGGTTCAAAACTGGTCTATAATTGCTTAAACTGAACTGAAGAGGAAAGTGCATAGATGTGAGAGAAGCATTAATAAAATATATATGTGGTAACAGGACATCTAGACCAGTGGTTCTCAAAGTATTTCAGACCATGGACCACTTTACTAAAGTAAACAATACAGAGGACCACTCAGGACTGTGAATTTCAAATTTAAGGGTAGACAAAAAGGTTTTTGTTTCATGGGATAGCGCGGATTTTTTTGTATCAGCTATTTAGCCCTTGAATGAAGTTTCAAAAAATGGTTTTACTGCACTCGTCGCGCTATCGGTTGCCATGGAAACAAACCAAAATGGCGCCCAAACAAACATTTTAAAAAGCTTATAACTTCGTCAATTTTGTGAGTAGACTCAAAATTCTGTTTGAAATAGTTACCTAAAAGGAAGATCTACAATTCTATGACGGGGATTTTGCAAAATCGGCTTAGTTTTTTTTTTATGAATTTTTTTGTAAAACACTGTGTTAAATTTTAAGAAATTTTGATTTAAAACGGTATAACTACCAAAATACTAAATATTTCTTGAAAAGCTCTCATACAAATGTTTAAATTTGTTGTATGAAGAAAAGCTCAACCAAATTGCAGATCTATATCTCTTGTCAAAAAGAAGGAGTAAACTTTTGAAGTAAACAGTCTCTAACCAAAACAAGAAACTGAGAAAACGAGGACAGAAAAATTGAAAGCTTAATAACTACTAAACTACTCAATATTTTTTTTAAAAGTTCTCATAGAAATGTTTAAATATGAATAAAGAAAATTTCAACCAAATTTTAGGTCTGTATCACATGTCAATATAAAGTTATAAGCTTTTGAAGTAAACAAGCTTGCTAAAACAAGAAACTGAAAAGGCGAGGTAAAACAAAGTGAAAGCTTAGTAACTACTAAACCACTAAATATTTTTTAAAAACCTCTCCCTGAAATGCTTTAATATGTATAAAGAAAACTTCATTCAAATTTTAGGCCTGTATCACATGTCAATATTAAGTTATAGGGATTTTAAGTAAACAAACTGTAACAAAAACAAAGGAACGGAAAAAGTGAGATCACAAAGTTCAAGCTTAGTAGCTTTGTTTTATCTAAGCCTTTCATGTAATTTACCTGTTGAATGAAAAATATAACCATCTTTCAATGTGTTACTACATATAACTTTAACATAACTAATAAAATTAAATATTTTATTCACTTTTAGAAAAGTCAACATGGTTGTGTTGTGTACCCAAATGCTGACCAGGCTTCAGAGAAGTACACAGTAATAAAAACAATGGTGTTTGCAAACATTGAGCAACACAGTTATAGCTTTAGTTAGTTATATAAAAGTTCAGTGTCCACTAGCTTCATGGTTTTTGCCATCTTTGGTCTTTTGCTATCTAACATTTAGTGATGCGCGATGTCACATATATTGCTTCCAATTTTTGCGAGCATCTACTGAAGAAGCAGCATTAGTAGGAAACACTCTCATCTTTCTTAGCCTTCAGTTGCAGGGTGATGGGATGAACATCAATTAAAGAAATTATTTCAAAAGCTTATAGGGGAGTATAACCAATTCTTGCAGCCCTATGCTCCAGTGGGCGCAAATAGGAATAATAAGAATAACCTATTCATGAAATCTAGAGATACATCACTGGTGCACCATAATTTGAGCAGCTGCTCATGTTCTGTTCCTCTGTATGCTAGGATTATTTTATGAATTACCTCTGTAGTCACATGGATTAAAGATGTTTGGTTTTTGTGGCTAGGGGGTATCTTATTTTCTGTCAAAGATTTCTGGGAAAAGCACCAGCTGTCTGGCCTTTTAGGGGGCTGACAATGATGTGCTCTCTAGACACTGAATGGCTACAAACTTGACTAGATAGCAGTTTTCATTCTGTTTGTTAGGAGTGTTATACATAATTGTCTTCACATTCTGTTTGTTTACATTTGGTTTGAGTAAGACAATCCAGCCCCCACCCAACCTTTGTTATCTGTGCAAATGATGTAAGCTCTGTTTCCCTACATTCCTGACAAAGTACATAAATAACTAGCATTGCAAGTTGACTCAAATGTGTAAATATTCGCATCTAGTCCTGATTACTACCGAGCTTTGCAGCAGAAATTAAAACTTCGCTTTATTTTCAGCTCGCTTACCACATGACTGATGGTGATTTCGACAGCCGAATTCGGTTCACTAAGTTACTTTTTATAGCTGCTACGACGGTCTAAGAACGTCCACGTGGTTTTTATTTTTTTGCACGTGGTATTGTGAGAAGAAATGAGCGTCTGACAGGCACAATGAACATTTAATATCAACGTTAATGTCTTAGAAAGAAAATATCCCAGAACTAGCTTTGAGTTGATGTCGCCATTTGTTTATACATCCGGAGGCCATGACAGTTGCCTTGTGGGATACCCGAGCACAGCCGAAGCGTGTTCGTGTGCCCTATGACCCCGTCTAGGTCGGCATTAGTGAATTCTGATTGGCTATATGCAAAGTATGTTACGCATGCGTCCATATAAGGAAGTTTCCGACCCTTTGTGTCGTCTAGAAAAGAGCTTGTATCATAGCTTGGGGCCTTCTAAGGGTTTTGACTCAACCTTTGTTTGAAAATTCATGTCCTGACCTTTCGACCGATATACGATGTGACACAGTTGCCCACGTGGCGAGGTGTGTTGCTATGTCTCAAACATTCTCTATTCTCGCTAATTCTGCGCTCGGGAAAAGTAAATAGGATAGAAGTAGATGTTTTCATTGACAAAATAGACATATTTCTAGATTGTTCTATGAAAAACCACTTGGTGAGTGAATAGAACAAAATATAAACTTTGACATTATGAAGTAATCTCAAAATGGCCAAAATGTAAAATTTTTGACAATTTTATGACCGGTGCCTGGCCTTAAATTGCTGCATTTGTTGCATTACAGTTCAAATATAAATGTACTTTTATAACAGTAGTATAGTCATGTTTGCATAACATTTCATTCTAAGCTGAAACAGGGCTAAACCGGAAGCTTTGTACACACCTGCCTCGTTTTAAGAGTTAACTGGAAAAAAAAAATTGTCTCCAAACAGTCCAGCAATACAAGTTCATGGTAAGTGATAAGTAAGTGGTAAGTAAGCCTTGGTAAGTGAGCGTTTATGCCAGCGAGCAGTTGGGCATCGATAAAATTAAAACTCGTGTGAAATCATCTCTAGACTAATTAACGTATCTGGAAATTTAAACATCACTTTGCTGACATTTGATGGCGGTCAGCCACAAACCACCTGACTTATGCGTGCGGCCCACAAGTGGTCCGCTGACCACACCTTGAGAACCACTAGACTAGACAATCAAAAAAGCAGAGAGAATGAAATAGTGTTTTGGGGCTGCTCTTCAAATTTCCTTAACAAACTGCTCACTAACTGGCTCAAAACCACATAACAGGGACCATTCTAAATTGTATCTGACACAAATGAAGATGCAACAACTTTTGGCATATCGATACAGGCTTATTGGTGAAGAATGCTGCAAATTTCTGTGAGAGATCTTGAGAAAAAAACACTGATGGGATTGGAGTACTAATGGTTTTGCCAAGCAGACTGTTGCTGTCATCAACGTCATAATTTTCCTGCTTCTAAAATTTTGCTTAAGAGCAATAAAGCAAAAATGTAATGCATTCCTAATATAATGCTTTTAAAATCATTGAAAACTTTGCTTAGAAAATTGTTGTAGGGAGGGACAAATCTAACATACAAAGTATGTTTTTGTCTCCAGGAAAACAAATTTTGTTGTGCGACCAACAACAAATGCAGAGAAAGCAGCTTTTCGTGAACAGGTGGGTCTTGGAATATATTGAAATGAAGGTAAAGAGTGAGGGGCTTAAAGACTTGCATCTTCTTTATTTTAAAAAAAAGTAAACAGGTAAATGTAGTCATGTAACCTTAGTGTGGTAGGGGAGTAAATTTTAGCACCCTCACTTATTTCAGGGCCATCTTAATGTTCAAGTGGTAAAGAGTAATATGTTATTTCAGGGCCATCATTTGTGAAGATGGTGCCCTTCTCTGCATCACAGGGTCTTTACAGATCAGGAAAAACTTGAAGTCAGTATACAGTGGAACCTCGGTTAACGAACTTAATCCATTCTGGAGGGCTGTTCGTTATCTGAAATGTTCGTTATCCGAAACAATTTTTTCCATAAGAAATAAAGGAAATAGATTTAATTGATTCCCAGCCCCTGTTGACTCGCTAATATTTGAAAGTTAAAGGCTATATAGGTATTTGTTTTAATGAGAACAGTTATAATTCAATATAAATGGAGTTAAATAAACATAAAAACATTAACGAAAGCATTTAAACATCAGAAAACTTGCCGTTTTGACGGCGTGGTTGAAAGCAGATGTGGGGAGGATGGGGTGGAATTACTGATTCCCCCTCCATGAGCACACGTGACATTATAAAATTGGGGGTGACTTCCCTTTTCTGTAGCTTTGAGGTTAAAGGAAAAAACTTGTCCAGTGTCTGTTCCTTCTGCCTTTTTTGTAAAACTCTTTGGTAATACGACATCACATATCCGAGAGACGCATGCCACCTTCATACCTTGAAATCATTTCCTTTTTAACCAATTGTTGGCCGCTTCCTTGTCATTATCTCAGTACTATTGCTCTTTATCTTCTTTGTAGCCATTATTGTGGATTATCTTATTAAAATAAAGCACAACAATCACTAAATAAGAAGAATGCGCACAGGTAAGGAACGACTGATCGTAACTGTGTCTCGAGCGCGAATGATTATATGCTGGTTGGTCACGTGTGGTTCACGAGGCTGTTCGTTATCCGAAATTTTGCATGCTATCCGAGACAAACTTTTGACGAAAGTTTTGTTCGTTATCCGAAATATTCGCTATCCGAGGCGTTCGCTAACCGAGGTTCCACTGTATTTTGAAAAATGATTTTCAGTCCCCAGAAAAGTCAGTATTTCAAGAAACTCATTAAAAGACAGGAAAAAGTCAAAAATATTTGCTTAAAATTATGGTAAATTTTTGAAGCACTAATTTTTTTTGGACTGAATTGGCTTTTTTCAGATTGAACAAGCTCACATTTTATTTTTTGTATAAGCCAGAAATAGAGCCATGTCTGCAAAATAACTTCCCTGCTGATTTGACTGTCACCATTAGCACTGGCATTGTCATCCTCTTAACAGTGTTCACAAAGCAGACTTTAATAAGCTGTGGGTTACAGATAAAAAATATATAACATTTTGGCCTTGGCTTTAAGAAGTGAAGGACAGCAAATTCAAATATAAATGTAATTTTTGCGGAAAGGAAGGAAAACTTTCAAGCATGAGTATCGATGCTGTACATAGTCAAATGGAAAGCAGCAGACACAAAAGACTCCTTTTGTCAGAAAAATAATTGGTGACGATGACTGTAACTAGCTTTTTTTTTCTGATTCTACTATTTTCTGTGGTATTTCCTGGTGATATTAAAAAGAGCACTTGAATAATTTTGTATCTGTAGACAAATAGAAGTATGTATTGATTACCTCTGAAAGTTCCAAAATATACTTGTGATATGAGTGTGTGAAGTGGATGAATGAAGTTTATTCTGGGAAAAGTCAGTATTCTGTTTTTGTCATAGTAGTACAGACTGTGGCCTCACTGCCTTACCTTTCTCAGTAAAGTCGGGTACCCAAAGTGCTAAGTAATCATGGTACAAGGATCACTTTATAATAATGAGAGAACTTTAGGTGTGCCCTAAGTGTTAAAACCTAACAATTTTAATGACTTTTATGGACCACAGTGCAGGAGAGAGATTATGTATGTGTTTGTGTTTTTATGTATGTATGTTGTGCTGTCAGGAGGCAAGACGGTTTGAGAGCCCTCATCGTGCCTTTACCTACCAGCTTCATGGTTATGAGTCTGTGGTGGGGCCAGTGAAAGGAGTCTACAGCAAGGAGAGTGCCATGACCAAGGCACGAGAACATGCTCTTCTTGTCTCCGAACGTCCAGCCTATGTCACCATTCTGACATTAGGTATGAACAGCCTTTCTTGAAAATTCTGTGTGTGTATATGCACATGTTAACATTCTGATTCTTATCAATTTGTAACAATGCTGCTGCATAATATATAACCAAGAAAATACTACTTCACAAAGAGCTGGGCGTTGGGACTTGTAATTCATTTTGCTTGTGGTCGTGTCTGTGATAGTTCGTGATGCAGCAGCACGACTTCCTAATGGAGAGGGGACACGAGGTGACATTTGTGAGCTGCTGAAAGATTCACATTTCCTGGCCCCAGGAGTCACAGATACACAGGTGAGTCATATCATTACAAGATTTATGTATGTCTTTTTTCTATCAGTGACATGTATTACAGGAATGCTGTATATATACTTATGCCACCAATCATGCCAAATCCCAACTAATGTGGTTCTGTCTAGAACATGCATGTATACATGCCGTTTCTGGGACTGGTGTTCAGTACCTCTCTGAACTCTCTCCCATCTATACACCCACTTGACTTCGTTCATCTTCTGACACCAGGTTTCTACAAGTCCCACTAGATTTGACAAAGACTTATGGACAAAGGTCTTTCTCCAAACAAGCCCCATTGACTTGGAACAGATTACCTGTCATCCTTAGTCATTCTAATTTTCTTTCTTCCCTTAAGTCTAAACTTAGGACGCAACTTTTCCAAAGTATGGCTTGACTGCGACCCTGTCCTCACCATGAACATGTATACAGTGTGTCTGTAATTTACTTTATGTATGAGTGAGTGTATGTTGTAGAAGTGTGTCTTTTATATGTGAATATGGGTGCATGGTTGTTGATTTAGTCTGTATTTTATTTATGTAAAGTGCTCTGAGCAAATGTTTAGAAATCCTCATGATTATTATTATTATATTATAAACTTGCTGCATTCAAATTTGACCAGACAAGTAGCATGCTTAGATTCATCATGTTTATGAGCAGAGTTTACTGTAAATCTAATGTATGTTTGTTCATATAAATGTCATAGTCGGGATTTTGTTTTTGTGGATGAGTTAGAAGATTCTCTATCTATTCCTCTTCGTGCATCAGGTTGCACATAAGGCCTCAACCAGAGTCCGCCACCGATGTCGATCGGCTGAAACCCTCTCCAGGTGACCCCATGTCCAGCCCTTTCCTTTCATCTCCCTTTCCACCGTTCTCCTCCAAGTTTCCTTTGGGCAGCCTCTTTTTCTTCGGCCGTCTGGAGTCCATCCTAGGGTGACTCTGGAAAGGTCTGCTGTCTGCTGGCGGAGCACATGTCCAATCCATCGCCAACGCCTTTGTTGAACCTGCTTGGTGATGGACTCGGTTTCAGTTCTTCGGTGGAGTTCTTCGTTGGTGATGGTGTTTGGCCAAAAGATGTTAAGTATGCGCCTGAGGCATCTGTTTTGGAAGATGTCAAGCTTGTTACTGATGGTTTTGGTCATCTTCCATGATTCGGATCCGTAAAGGAGGGTGCTGATCACATTTGACTTGAAGATTCTCAGCTTGATCTTCTGACTGATGTTTTTTTGCCTTCCATGTGCTCCTGAGTGAGGCGAAGGCATGGCTGGCTTTCGTCAGTCGGGCTCCAATCTCCACCTCCGCATCCCCGGGGTTTGACATTTTGGACCCAAGATAGGTGAAACTGTCAACTTCCTCAATCTCTTCTCCATTTAGTTTGATGCTGTCTTGGACTCTGGCGTTCACTCTCATACTTTTCGTTTTCTTTGCACTGACCTTCAAGCCAAGGTTTCCAGCTGTTTCTGAGAAGGCATTAGTTTTTTCCTGCATGTCTTGGTGGCGGTGTGACAGCAGGGCAAGGTCATCAGCAAAGTCCAAGTCTTCCAGCGTTGTTGTTGCTGTCATAGTCTTGGTCCATCTGATCCCTCTCCTCTCACTGTCGGTGGAAGTCTTCATGATCCAGTCCATGGCCAGGATGAAGAGAAACGGCGACAGAATGCAGCCCTGCTTCACCCCGGTACTGACGTTAAAGGGGTCTGTGAGCTCCATGTCACAGACAACCTGGGATTTGAAATCACTGTACAGCATTGCAACGACCTGAACAAGTTTGCAGGGACTCCGTAATGCCTCAGGATCTTCCATAAGGACTCGCGGTGGATGCTGTCAAAAGCCTTCTCCAGGTCGATGAAATTGATGTACAGCGATGTGTTCCATTCGTTGCTCTGCTCCAGAATTTGACGCAGAAAGAAGATGTGTTCAGAGCAGGATCGCCCAGGGCGAAATCCTGCTTGCTGTGGTCGGAGGTCTTTCTCAAGGGTTGCCGTCAGTCTTGACAGAACAATCTTGCTAAAGACCTTGCTGGTGAGGGAAAGAAGTGTTATGCCCCTCCAATTATTGCAGTCTCCAAGATCTCCTTTCTTGGGTAACTTGAAGAAGAGCCCTGTCTTCCATGCATCAGGGAGCTGCCCTGATTCCCAAACTTGCCTGAAGATTTCAGCCAGCTTGGGAGCTGTCACATTTATATCTACTTTCAACATCTCTGCTGTTATTCCATCTGCCCCTGGTGCTTTTCCGCTCTTCATTGTCTTGATTGCTGCTGTCACTTCTTCCAGGCTTGGCGGGTCTGCGCAGATGTCGAGGTCTATAACTGCTGGCTGGATGTCTGAAAGCTGAGGGGGATCTGGTCTGTTCAGAACTGACTCAAAATGCTCCCTCCAGCGCTGTAGTTTTCCTGCCTCTCCCTCGATGACATTACCGTTCACGTCTTTCACTGGCACATCACTGTTCTTAAACCCGTTGTTTAGCTGTTTGTTTATCTTGTACAGTGTCTTCAAGTCGTTTTTGCTAGCTGCTTTTTCTGCTTCATCTGCCAGTTTCTCTATGTAGTATCTTTTGTCGGTTTTTGCCATCCTCTTTATCTCTTTGTTTAGTTTTGTATAACTTTGTCTGTGTTGTTCCTTCAGGCGTTCAGATCTAGTGCTGTTGATTCTTTGTTTGGCTGACTTTCTCTCTTCTTTCTTCTTCCATGTCTCTTCTCTGATCCACTGTTCTTTCTTTTTCCGTTGGAAGCCCAGTATTTTCTCTCCTGATTCCTGTAAGACTCGATTGAAGTCATCTAAGGTCATCTCTTGTTGGTCTCCTAGTGCCTGGAACCTGTTCTTTACTTCCATAGCAAAGGCCCGTATGGTGGCTGGATTTTTCAGTTTGCCAGAGTCCACTCTCTGCTGGCGTGCCTGTTTTCCTCGTGATCAACATAGCTTCAGAGAAACTGTGGCTATCACAAGAGTGTGGTCACTGGAAACGTCTGCTCCTCTGTAAGCTCTTACATCTTGAAGTGAGCTCCTCCATCTTCGGTTGATGATGACATGGTCTATCTGGTTCTTTGTGCTCCCATCTGGTGATGTCCATGTTGCCTTGTCTTTGTGTTGGAAGAGTGTGCCTCCAATCAGTAGGTTGTTTTCTTCACAAAAGTCTGCCAGTCTCTCTCCGTTGTCATTGATGGTTCCAATTCCATGTTTGCCTATGACATGCTCCCTGCAGGTGTTGTCACTTCCCACCTTGGCATTGAGATCGCCGATGATGAGCAGCATATCGTGGGCTGGAACGCTCTCTGAGGCTGCTTGGAGCTGATCATAAAAAGCATCCTTGTCTTCTGCCTCGGAGTCATTTGTTGGTGCATAGCAAGCTAGCACTGTCAGCTTGGTGTACTTTGAGTGGAATCTCGCTCTCAAAAGCCTGGGTCCATAAGGCTTCCATTCCAGCAGTGCCTTTTCAGTTTTCTTGTTGAGGAGTAGAGCTACTCCTTCAGAATGCTGACCGTCTGATCTTCCTGAGAACAAGATGGTATGTCCTGACGATAGTCTCCTCTTTCCCGTGCCAGTCCATCTGACCTCACTGACTCCCAGGATGTCCAAGTTGTAGTTGTCAAACTCCTTGACTAGTTGGTGCATCCTGCCAGTCTGGTACAAGGTCTGGACGTTCCAACACCCTCAACTTTTGCCTTGGCTTGAGTAAATCCGCTGTCGGGGCGCCGGCTCCCTCTCGGGTTTGGCTGTCGTCAGTCATAAGTCCAGTCGCCTGGTGTGCTTCATTACCTTCGCCATCTGTGACTAATTCTCTGGTTTCAGTTTCTGTAACAAGCTTTTTTTTACATGGTGGGGTTGTTAGCCCTACCACAACCTATTTTACCTCTAGGTGAGGTGTCCACCTTAGTCGCCTCTTACGACATGCCTGGCTGGATGGCAGGGACCCTATTCTTACAATGCTCGCTAGGCAAACATACCCCGGGGTCCCACAGGGGGAGTTAGAAGATTATTTGACTCAAAGTGTAGAGACAGCAAGGCAAGAATCATTTGAGACCAAGATCATTGGTGTGACAAAATCTGACATTTACCTTGTGATTGAAAAAAGTCAGGTTAGCGAGTGGGAGAGTATTATTCTGTTCACATATTTACATATATTCCAAGTACATGTCACATGTGGTGATAGATTTAGCTTTTTTGGTCTATTTGACATCATTACTTCATAGTGGGTGTTGGACAATTCGTGTAGGATAATGTCATTGCACGTAAGTATGCACTTCGCCGTACACACAGATGCAGCCCGACTTACACATTTTCTTTTTTTATTTCACAAGACAATTAGTCTGCCTCTGCAGGCCCTGTCTAAATTTAAGCAAAAATGAACTTCACATAGTTTCTACAACCAAGAATTCATTTTCTAACAATGCCTATTCCCCTATGTATCATGACCACATGCACTCATAACATATATAAATACAGTATTGTTCAGAAGAAATAAATCAAAAGAGTTTTTTTAAAAGTTAAAATACTCTCCTTGTAACTCATGAAATATAAAATTACCCACGTCTTCCTGGGAATATACAGTATCCAGTTCTTCTAGTGTACTTTCGTTGTGTAATTTTGTGGCTTAAAAAGTCAGGTTATTGTCATATAATGCTAGCTGCCCTTTTAGAGACTTCTAAACCCTTTTTAACAAAAATAACTGAAAGCTTGCTCTTTCACATTGTGTCACTTGGCACTTTGCACCCTGGCTTGTCCATGGCCAAGACATGCTGCTTTAGGCACACACAACTTGAGCTCACATTTTTTTAAAAGTACCATGTCATCTGTCCCTGACAGTCATGAATCTTCTTATACTACTGAAAATTGGTTTTCTCTGTGACCAGATCAATACTGTAGTGAGTGGGGCATTGGATCGTCTTCACTCTGAGAAAGATCCATGTGTCAAATACGATGTTAACTCTAAGCTATGGATTTATCTTCACCGCAGCCGGACAGAAGATGAATTCGGTGAGTTTCAGCAATTAGGGGTTTTGTTAAATTTGTGGGATTTTTTTGTTTTAAGTGTTTTCCTCCCATGACAGTATGTAATTATCACACATAACTGTGGGGTTTAATGGTTTGAATGTCTGTTTCTTAGTCTGATGCATCTCTTGAAGATAAGTAGAGTTACCATACTTGATAAAACATTGTTGACTGATGCTAGGGAGCTTTCAGTCCCCTACTCTTAGTTGACAGAAGCTTTGAAAACAAGAAAATTCTGAGTTTATAGGTGGATTTCTTTGATGGCATTTGACCTGACTGCCTTAATCCCCAGGCACATTGTTGTTATCATGATTATTAAATGTTTAATGTAGCTACAATTTTTTGTTTCTTTACTTTTACCAAATTTTGCCTGCTGTATTATTTTGGAGCATTTTGAGAAACTAATGAATTGATATTTTGTGGCACTTTCTGATTTTTTTCTCCTTCTTTCTAATTTAAATCCTATAAATCTTTTGGACCTGTTGATATTATTATGAATGCTGTTACCATTGTTAAATAGAATAAGTGCAGACTTATCATCAGTATCATAGCATGAAGCTGACAGCACTGTCTCATTTCAGAGCGCATTCACCAAGCCCAGGGTGCAGCAGCCAAAGCCAAGAAATCCCTGCAACGCCCTAAAGCCTCAAAGGCAGTGAGTCTTTGTCACTTGGTGGTAGGCCACATAAAATATTTACTTGTCAACATGGACTCTTTGTTACTTGCTGGGAGACAACAAATGTTTGCTAGCATAGACCTTATAGGCTTGGTTTCTAAGCCACATGCAATATTTAATTGTTAGAATTGACTGCCATTTGTTTGTAGGCTGTATAAAATAATAGTTTTTGAACATTGAGTTTTTTACAGGTAGATCATATAAATTTTGTATTTCTGAGTATTTTACTTTTTTCATCAAGTGGTTCACTGTATAAAATTCATGTTATCAACTGTATAAAATTCATATTATCAGCATTTTAGTTCTGACTGATAAAAACAGTTCATTTACATACACTCATATTAACAGAAAATATAGGGACTGGTGCACATATGTAGCTCCTGTTGGTATAAACAGTGTGGTTGCAGTCTAGTTAATTTTAACCAGTCGCTTGTTTTTGCATTTAAAGATCAAAGACCAGGTGGCCTCACAGACAATTGTGGCCTCAGCAAAGACTTCATTGAGTGAAGGTTGTGCTGCCTCTCCTGCAAGTGGTGACATAAAGCTGAAGGATATTACTTCCCTTGTCTCACAGCCTGTCAGGCAGTTATCCAACACATTATCTGAAACGTCATTTGCACAGGTTAGTAAATGTGCAAATGAATCTTCATTATTTTCGTCTTCATACTGTACTGTATTGATATGTCTCAAAACCACGATTATTTATTTGTTTTCTTGATTCATTGTCTAATGAATATATCTGTTATCATGTAAGCTTGTTCTGTTTAAATTAAACAATTATAGTATTTGACTGCCTGACACAAACCACTAGTTTATTGTGAGGCAGGTTTGGAAGAAGTCTATGTTTGGGTTCTCCAATTCTTGCAGGTCCGTGCCACTAAATCTGGTAGCAAACAGGGGGCTACAGCCGCAGCACAGAAGGCAGCTGCAGCAGCGATCGCCGCCGCATCGACTCAAGCAGCAGCTGCAGCTATTGCTGCAGCATCAACACAGCCAGCAAACATCTCTGCTGGCCAGATGACCATGCCTGCAAGTGGGTCACAGGTCAGCACCATTACCATTTCTGCATCTCCAAACAACCACCGGGCAGTCCCTCAGCTCTCAAAGACACAGCAGGCTGTAGCAGGGACTGCTCTTCCTTCTGCCAAGTCACGCCTGCCAACAGTAACAGTGTCTCAAACAGCTGGTTCAAGCATACTTGGGGCCAAAGGTCAGACAGTTGGAGTTCTACAAGGGCAACAAACCATATCTCAGAATAGTTCTTTGTTGACTTCCATTGGCAAGCCAACAGCAGGAGGCATCAGCAAACCACCAGTAGTGACTGTAACTAAACAAGGTCTGGCCTCGGTGTCCAGACAGGTCAGTTTAGCAGAGGTACAACCCGAAGGTTCTGTCGGAGGTGGCAGCAAAGGGACGGCTAAAGGATCACCCATCATTCTCACTCAGGAAGTCACCTCACAGACGTCAGGTCCAGCTGGTGTGTCTCTGCCTTCCACTGCGAAAGTCCTGACTCTGGCACAGTCAGGGAATGCTGGAGGAGGAAGTGGGGGGGCTGCAGTTGGCGACGGCTCAGTGATGACTCGGCTTGTGCAGCAACAGGTTGTGTCTGTAGGCAGTTTGCTGGCCTCAGGACAAGCACGTAATCTGACACAGACCTTGGGGCAACCAAGAAGCACAACACTCAAGATACAAGGTAAGAATGTGTACCATTAAAAAATGACACAAACAAGATCTTACATGCTAAACAAACACTTCAGCTTTATTTCAATGTTCCCTATCCATAAAATGCAATAGGTTTTAGATCTCCAGTTAATATTGTTGGGGGCAGGGAAGAATTTCTAACATCCATCTGAGATATTATAGACCAGTCACACACAAAGTACACGTCAGTGTTCATATTATTGTGATCTTGATCCTTGGTGTCAAAAAAATTAGTAGTACTGTGTTTTATACAAATACTGTTGCCTACCTTTGGCAACAAATAATGATGAAACATTATATGTGGGACTTACTTGATGAGACCAGTTGCTTTTGAGACTCCAACACCAAAATGTTTCCATTTTCAAACCCCTTTGGTAAATTCTCTTTTTATGGTTTTGATTTCTCATGCTCCTTTTATACATATTTATATATGATGGGAAATTTTATACGTCATGAGAAAGTTTCACTTTTTTTTTTCATTTTTGTTGTGAACATTAACAAAACGTAGTCTTTGACTATGAACTAAATGTCTGACTAAATATTTGACCTCACAGGAGGGAGTATTGTCCAACCCATCGTGGGTGGGAGCCCAGTGCAGATCACAGGTAAGCCGCTGGCAACTGCCAAAGGATTGTTGCAGCTGGGAGGCAAAGGAGGACAGCCACTGGGTGTGATCCAGACCTCCCACGGCCAGATCTCTACTCTTAGTCTTATTCCACAGGCTCTGGCTACATCCACAACAGCAGCAGGCACTGTAGCATCCGGCAGCAAGCTGACGGTCTCAGGTAATGACACAACAATCATTTATCAATTTTCTTTTATCTAGATCTCTTTAGCATAAGAAAAGGGAGGAAGTGGATACGAGTTAGTTGAAATTTAAAGTGTAAACTGAAGTTTAAGAACAGTATCATCATAAACTCATGGACCATGTGGTAGGTATGGACTGGATCTTCATGATTGCCTTTTTGCGCTTTTATGGAATGAGCAATATTTGGTGGGAAATGGGGGATAGCATTTTATGTAGCTCTCAGAGGACAGGAAATGTGCAACAAGCAGTGTACAGAAATGCCCAAGTTTCAGATCCAAATAAGCAGAGTGTTCTGATTCAGTGTTCAGCAGTTGAAAGATAATCAGTCAAGATAGTGAAATGTGCATGTAACTTTCTTTTTGAGCTGACAATTTTGTTTTTGAATCCCTTTTGTAGTGCATGTACATGTGCCCCCTTCCCCCCAAAAAAAATAATAAATCGTAATTATTCAGCAAAAGAAAAGTTAGAAATCCCAAACAAATGTTAGGAAAAAATGTTTTAATTTTGCAGAAATTACTGACATGATAATAAAAGTAGGGTTAGGGTTAGAAGGTTGCTTATAGACCATCGTTTCCAAACAGTTCACAGTGCTTTACAAATAATAAACCATACTAAGATCACTCTGTTACTTAAAGCTTTAACAACAGTCTTTATCATTTAATAACCAAGCACACGATCACCTGTACTGTTCACGCAGTACATATACTAAAAAACACGATCACCTGCAAACTGTCAGTCACAAGAATCATGGAACATGTACATCTTCACCCCACTGCTTGAATGCTGACAATGAGGATGCATTTATCACCTGGGAGGGAAGTGTATTCCAAGCAACTGGGAGGGAAGTGTTTTAACAGCTAGACACTCTGCCCCTTGTAGTGACGTCATGACCAATCATTTCGCAACCTTGGAGAATCTGCTTAAGAAAATTTCCCAGGCAGAGTGACGGCACTTGTTCTGAGAAAAAGACACAAATGCTAGAAATTAAATATCTAAAAAATAAAAGAATTACAGGATTTTGTCTTAGACAAATGCACATTTGAAATGTGTTTGTATTTTAATATTTTAATAATAATCATCACTTCTTGAACACGACAACCTGAGTGATGTTTTCTTCTTTTGACACGAAGATATGCATGCACTCACTACTTGCTCACAACAGAACTCTCCAGGAGAGTAATTTTCTTCTGCTTTTCTTGTGGAAGGTGAGAATGCCAATATTTGAAGGCTTGAATCTTGAAAATCAAGCATAATTATGTACTCATATTATGGGAACTATTATTTTTAAATGAACCTAACCTTTTCCATTAAGAGGTTAAGTACACATTTGTGTTTTCAGCCTCTAGTGGTTCCAGTTCTCCTGTTACCTTCACAATGGTAGGCTCTTCAGCAGCTGGGTCCAACACGCAATCCAAGCCCACAGTTCTCACTCACGTCTCCTCCACAGGGTCTGGCACCTCTGCACAAGCAAAAGTAGTTTCCCCGTCGCAGGCTGGTATGGTTGTTACCCAGTTCACCTCAGGGAACAGCATTTCTCTGCGACCAGGTACAATCAGCGAACAAACACTTAATGGCTTGTACTTTATTTCAAGGGAACGAATTGAAGTCATTGGAATTAAGCTATACAATTTGCAACTTAAAATTATTAGGAAGAACAGAGCAACAAATTTTACACTTAGTTCATATTTAGCGATTTTTTTTATTTTGTTTAAGTTTCATCTGTCATAAAATACCATTTTAAGCATACCCAAATTACAAAATTGTTGAGCATACTTAATGAGTTAACTGGTCAGTTAAAATTCTGAATTGATATCTGCTTTGGGAATGCTCAAAGACTTTTTTTTTTTTTTTTTTTTGGTTCTTGCATGTTGGTTTTTGTCTGTGGGCTCTCATATGTTCATGTCAACACATCTAGGTCTTGCAGGAGCATCCCAGACTAAAGTGGTGACAGGTCAGGCTGCTGGACTGGTGCCAGCACAGTTTATTGTGCAACAGGCAACAGGTGGTGGCACAGCACAGACAGGGACTCAGGGTGAGAATAAGGTCTAGTTTGTCTGGAATGGAGAAGAGACCAAAAAGATGGAAATTCAGGGCTTCTGCTAAGGCTAATTTCTTTGGGGTCCCAGGTATCCCTTCTTCAGATTTCTTAGGAGTCCCAGGCTAACTCTAAGGGGTCCCTTTACAATGTGAAAAAAAAAAAATCAACAAATCAACATACTTTGTTCAACTGCCTTTCAGGCACACAAAGCACTGTAATGTCTAGTCAGAGACGGCGAGATTTCTGTGCTATGAAGTCTGTGCAAGCATCTGTGATGCTCACTATACTTGGGGTGCTCACTTTCCGTTTCTGAGACGATGATTTTAACCATGCTGTCAGCATCTTGGAAATAGGTTAATGCAGGGGTGGGCAATTAATTTTCCCAAGGGGCCATATGAGAAATTGGGATGGTTTCAGAGGGCCGGACTAATATAGTTAACTCAGTTTTACCTAATACTGTATATATAGTATATATACTGGCGAGCAGGCCAGCGGGCGGGCCAGTCAGAGACAGGAGGCGGGCCGGCCCTTGCCGAGGTCTGGGTTAATGGAACTCTTCCCGGTGAGGGAAAAAAGCTCAGTGCAAGGGAAGTAACTCTCACCTTGTAGCAGACAGCAACAATAGATTGGAATACGATGTCAGACACTACATTTACCCAATGTTGTATCTGTTCTTCGCCCAAATTTGAAGGGGTCCTCTGGGACCCCATTGACGAAAATTGAAGGGGTCCTCTCAACTTTGAATGCGTACTGTACGCAATTTTTTGCGTAAGCAGAAGCCATGGAAATTTGTTATGTTCATGTGGCTGTACAAAAAGCTTTAAGACCATTGTTTATTTGTTTCATGGGTTAAAATGCTTGTCTGAAGAAGCATATTACATTTTTCAGAGTAATTACATACTCCAGAAAATTCATCTGTAAGGTTAATTTAGAGCAGAAAGTTATCTATTTTCATTTGGTCTACCCACAGCCAAAGAAATGTTGATTAGTTGTTTTTCCTGCACTTTGTTGGTGGGGTGAGGAACTGTGTCCCACTGAAGAGTAGTGAAAATATATTTATTCATGGCAAAGGCAACTGCTTTAGCCTTTCTTATCTGTGGATCTTCTAATTTGTCTTTTCACAGGAACCCCAATCATCGTGAGTCAGGCTAGTGGCAAGGGTGGTCAACAGAACATACAGGTGGTGCGCACAGTGCTGTCACAACAGGGGGGACTCAAACCAGGGCAGGCAACTATTCTTATCTCTCAGCCAGCTCTTCAGCAAGCTGCTGCAGCGGGCACTGTCTTGTCTTCAGCGCAGGTGATTCATGCATCTGGTGGTGTATCCTCTGCGAAGACTACGGGACGTGGTTCGCCTAAAGGCAAAACACAACCAGTCTACGCTCGCATCATCACACCACCTGCTGGCATGAAACTGACAACAGTAAATCCCAATCAGGTGACAGCCAGTAGTAATGTGAATGTTCTTCAGACAGTGGGCAAGATCCTGGCTGGCTTGCCGAGTGCTGTCAGCACAGGTGGCGGAAACACTGCACAGCAGAACATAGGCACAGTCACCATCAGTGCTGCAGGGGCGTTGCCGTCTGTAGCTGTAGCCGTCACTCAGGCTCATCCTGGCAGCCTGCAGTCTTTAGTTCGGACTCAGACAGCTGATAGTGGAGGAAGTGGCACTGAACCAGGGACAAACTGACAAAAATATAGTGAGTAGAAACCTTAGATGGGGTGACCACTGCTAGCATGGTGTTGAAGGAAGAACAGAAATTGTGTGGGTACTAATGTGAGTTAATGGAGCATGCGTGTGTACATGGTGGAAGAATTGGTGCTAATTCTATATCTTTGAGAATGGTGTAAGTTTTTGTATTTGTTACTATCAGATGTTGCTACTCATCTGTTTCCATGGTTACACCCGATCAGTTTGTGCTCGTTGACAGCACCAGCCTTATAAATAAGAGAATATCAGAGCCTGAGGTTCAAAGGGCAGCTTCTGTTTCGTGTGATTTGTACAGTAGTTTTCTATTTCACCACCAGTTCAGATGTTTTCACAATGATAATGCATATTGTCTGTAATCTCTGCATGTTGATGCACACATGTGCATGTTGTATGGGTTTGTGTGTGTGTGTGTGTGTGCATACATGCATGTGCATGTTATCCTGTTTGTACGACTGCTTTTTTTCCTGCAAATACGCATAGGATATTTTGTCGACATGCGTATGCATGTAAGATTATGAATGTAAGTGTAAATGCAGGGGATAGCATGTGAGAGAATATTGCTGAATTGAAAATATTCTAATTCTACAAATGTTGTAACTTCAGCATGATATTGGCATCATGCTGGCCATGTTCACCTGAAGTTGGTTTTCAAAGAGACAACTCCTCTTTCTCTCAGTTGAAGCACATTGAGAGACTTCTTGGATGTTCTCCCTTCTCACCACTGCTGCAGCACTTGGTTACAGTGTTTATGGTGAGGGTTACAATAATTATACTTTCGCAGTACAGGAGACCTGTGCTTTGTAAGGTGGAAAAGAAATTTTTAAAGTTTGCAGCCTGTGAAACTGTAACATTCATAAAATGAAGTAGAGGGTAAAAAGCATGATTAAAATTCAGCATAAGGGGAAAATTGGAATACTTAAACATGAGGAGAGCTTGAGAAAAGACAGGGTTTGTCATTTAAACTTGAGACTATAACCAGAAAATCACCTCCCAGCATCTTCAGCATGTAAATAAGGGAAGGGTTGGGGTAAGCAGAACATACAAGTACCCTGTCAGCATGATGGTTTCTGCAATTAGATGACAGATTACAAACTTCCTTTTATGCATTCTTGGCAGTTATTTGTGACATGCACCAGGAACTAGGTGTTTGAGTGATCATTGTTGCAAGGACTGTTTCTTATCTCCTGGCAATAACAACAAGAAAAAGTGTTGTCTTGTTGTTTGAGAAATTCTTTGGGTGAAGGTTTGTCCATGGTGTCATGCAGAATTGATCTTTGAACTCTCTGTGAGAATACAAGGTGGAAGAGCAAAGAAGTGATTGTGTGCTTTAAGAATGCCTTAACTCATGTAAGTTAGTTTGAGGCAGAATGACACACACAATGTACAAGTCAATGACTGCAACTACAAAATACTTGTTAATTTACAGTTGTCAAGTGATATTATATCTGCTACTGCACAAGTGTCCCTAATCATCTTTGAATGTCTGTGAAGAAAAATGAACTTTATTATTAGCTAAAAAAAAAATTTCAAATATTAACCTTCTTTGCTGCTCATACAGGGATCAAAACCATAGCATTCCTATGAAAGACAATGTTATTGCGATGTTACTATCATTGGCCTCCAGTTTTCACAAAGGCTGCTGTGTGGTCTTGTTGCTATGATATAGCCCTAGTTACTGGCACGGCGTTAAACGCAAACGACAAACAGCTGGATGGTCTTGTGGTAGCATGCAGATAAGAGTAAAATGTTGCTGGGGTGGTGGATTCATAACTTACTTTTTTAACCTCTTTAAACAAACTTCCCACCCTGTCAGAACTTTCTGCTTCGACTTTGGGCTTACATTGGCCTTCAAAGTACCTAAGAACTTGGTTTAATCTTGGTATCGGATTGTTGCTTGTTGCATATAATTGTTCAGATGATGGAAGTTATATTTCCATGGTTCTTATGGGGATAATTCCTACCTTATTCCTGCTTAACCACTCTCCAAAAACAGTGTTTACACACTACATAACAACAATCTATTGACATCTGTTCCACATTCGCTTCTCTAGAATCATCTGCCTCTTCCTTCCACACTCAGGGCAAAACAATGTCTTGTATTATGTCTATGCCCAAGGCCCTATAAAATCTCATGCTGCAATCGTGGACCTGCAATTTGATGGTCTGCCTTATCACATTTCCACTTTGATATGTTGGAAATGCACGTTCAGGAGATGATGCATTACCATGCTTCTTTCAAACAAGCAAAATACCAACCAGAGTGAACTGAATCAGTATTTATAATGCTTTCACTTTTTTCATCCAATGCATTCTCTACACACAGTTGCACGGTCTAAAATATTTTTTAAATATTAAATCAGTAAATTGTGCATAATTAGCAAAACAGTTGAGAAGATAATAACAATGATTTATATAGCACTTTTCCAATGATTTGCTCAGAATGCTTTACAGAAATGATATACTGACTGAATTATTAACAACCACATACCAACATTTGCTCACTTCTACAACAGAGATACATTATGCACACTCAGGGTCACAGTGAAGTTGCCATTTTGAAAAGATGTGCCTTTGTACTTCAAGATGGTAAGAGAATTGGAGGGATGAAGGCTGATGTTCTAAGTTGATGGGGATTGTCAGGAAAAAGACCTCTGTCTATACATCTTTGCCTTTGTGCTCAAAGAAACTTGATGTCGGAAGATGAATAGTTAAGTAGGCGTATAGGAATGACTTCGGAGAGGTACCGAGGACTGGTGCCAAAAACAGCGGAGTAAGTCAAAGTGGAAAGTTTCTAGGTTATATGATCCGCGATTGGCACCCAGTCAAGAAAGCAAATGATAGGAGACGTTTACATCAAGGTGGTCTGTAGATGAGGCAAGCAGCATTATCCTGGATCATTTGAAGTCTGTCAAGAACATACATGGGAGTGCCAGCCAAGAGAGAATTACAAAAGTCAATCCTCAACAGCGGAAAGGCGCAGATTAGAGTTTTAGTTGTGGTGAGATAATTATATTATCACCATACTCATCAGTTGGATTTTCAGATGTAATTAATAGTCATAACGCTTATCACAAAGGTGTGTATCAAAGGTCTTTTTACAAGCATCGTATAGTCACCCTAGCTGAAAAACTTTGACCCCTTCTTACCAGAAAAGTATATTACATACCACTGCTTGATTCAGATAGTTGCAGGCTTAAACCACTTGTGGAAGGTTTTGTTTATATTTGTTGTGTTCTTAATTTTGTAGCACAAGGCATCATTGTAACATGAAGACATCTGTTCAAGAAAATCATAAATAATCTCATCCTATGCATACATTTTTTTTCACTCATAACAGCTGAAAACTAAAACAATACATTACTAACATGACGAAAGAGGTCAGCAGCGTAGAGCTGTATGACAATAAAGCACTATGATTGCAATAGTCAGAGTTGCAGGCATATGCACTGACTGATATCCCATTCCATACTGTTGAATACTCTCCGTCACCTCGCAGTTCTATGCACATTCTTGTCACCTCCACAATACGGACTTTGTTTGCTGGAAAAAAGATAATGATAGCTTTCATTAAGTAAAATATTTTAAAAGTGTTAATTTTATTTCCTGCCAGAGAACTGATCATTTGAAGCAACTGTGAAGAACAACAAATGCGTTTTGTGTAGAATAACAGGTGCATGTGTTCATTACACGAAAAGGAAAATTTCAATCAAGTGCACGTCTCACTTTAAATTACACTCTCGTAGCGAGATTAGTTGAAAATATGAGCATAAGTAAGCTAAGGAGGACAGAGTTTACGGACAGTAGCGTTCACCGCGGTACTTGACGCAGGTGCCATCAGGACAGGGTTTGGCCTCCGTGGTCTTCATTCCAAAATGATCGCCGCATCTGTCGTCGTTTTGGTTGCATACATAACATCTTGGGGCAACACCTGATAGCAAGAGTTCACAAACATTAAGTTGTCATTAGCCACTCAAAGTTTCTTGAATATTTTTAACAGCAGCGCATAAAATGTACCGACACAGAGTGAGAATACGGAAGTCTGACAGGTATGGAAGGTTTTAAGCCATTTTAAAATGAATGACGCTATCCGTCCAAAAAAAAAAAAAAGATTCTCACAGCATGTAAACAGTGACATTAAGAAGACAACCGATACTGCGATAGTCATCTCTGCTTCACATCTATCATCACGACCACTGCATCAAGTGTCTCAAAGGTTCGTGCGCACCTGTCAGGTGTCAACTTCCTGTACAAAGGAGCTCGGTCGTCCATTGGATGAAATAATCACGTGGTATCTTAACGGCGTTCCACCCCCAGCCTCGCCAGAAGCACGCGCACAGCCGCTCACACAGCCGGCCAGACACGCACAGACACTCGGCTGGAGGCAGGCAGCGACTTACCTGTCGAAACCCGTGCACGGCACAAACCACGACAAAGACGGGAAAAAACGATACAAGCACGCAGTTTAATAACAAATATAAACACGAATACACATACACCCACCCACAGAAACACGGATAAAAAAAAAATACACCTACGAGTACTCGTCAAATAAATATGAAAAAACAACAGGGGACTGCCTCCCCGCAAAGAGATTACAATTAAAATACACACACACACAGCAGAGAAAAACAAAGAGCACTGCGACACAGCGCAGGCAAGTGTCCGCTCAGTGTTCGTAGAACCAGCGGAAACCACCCCCCTCTTCCT
>SRHC01001757.1:50586-73673 GCA_004794325.1 Pomacea maculata | reverse complement strand
TTGCTCGGTCCCGGTAGGTGGCATAGTAGCGAGATTTGACTGTATACAGCATCATATATGACAGCTTCCTTGAAGACAACTAGCGCACAATAAGAAAGATTCCGAGGTGGCTTTTGGGGGACGGATGGTGGGTAGATAGTATCTCCTTTTTACCGGGGGGCTTTGTCGGCAAAGAGCAAAAGAAGGTCGGAGGCCGATGTGTTATTACAGGGCGATGCTGGTACATCGCCGGAGGTCGTGCGATCGTCCCACACCTTTAGTTACAGTAGTCAGTCCTCCCCTTTCCGGTGACATAACTCTCCTCCCTACCTCTATCCGGGCCATCCACCCACCGTGCGAACACTGTCTCTACACTTAAATTACCTTTCTCATGCTAGCCTCCTCTTTATCATCCTCCTCCAGCTCCAAACTTCCCGCGACACCACCGTGATCAATTTATAAACCTAATATTTGCGGGACGGCAGTTTTTAAAATGTTTTGCAATATTGTGTTCTATTTTGCTGGCTGCGATAGTATTACAGGATAATATAGTCTCATTGTATCAAGGATCTACTGTGTAGACTAATGTAGTTGTTTGTTTGGTGATGGAGATACGGTTAAAAAAAGTCTCAGTGTTGCTTAGTAACTACCAAAAAAAGCAGCCTTGATGTCTCTCGCTTACAGGCTGCAGCGCCAGGGGCGGGCCCCCACCATCTCGGTTCACAGAGTGGCCAAAACATCAGTAACATACCTGCCTGATCTCCACTGTTCATTCCGATTTGCTTGCAGGGCCCGCCCCCTCCTCCACCCCACCCTTCCCCATAGTGGCACCTGTAGCCAGCAATCTCATAGCACCAACGTTCTTCAGGGCGGTTCACACGCGATAAAATCTTCAGTGTCCAGCGGCCGTCACCTCTTGCCTTGTCCAGCGAGAATATGATACCCGCTGACTACACTTCTCACGACAGGCCCCAGTACCCCGAAATTGTATTCTACAGATTTGAAACTCAACTTCTGCATGTGTAATGCTTGGGTGTTCTGTCCTTAGACCTTTCTTTAAAAGAAAAAGAAAAGGAGAAGAAGAAAAAAAATCCACTGACCAAGGCCGGGCCCCCTTGACAGCCGCGGGCCCGGGTATACCAGACCCCCTTGTCCCCCGCTCTCGTCAGGCCTGCCAATAGGGAAGTGAGACTTTTGGGAGGGAAGCGTGTAATGCGATCCTAAACTGACGCGTCCATCGCGCTTTTTTTCTTTAGCCGCTCTCGATTGGGTAGCCACGTGATCGTGTCGCATCCCTCCACCCTCTGTTTCCCTTCCCCCTCTATTCCCCCTCCTATCGTGTAGCTGCTACAAGTCAAGGTACGGGGTCATAGGTAAGGTAGCCGGTCACACGGATTCCTCGCTTTAACCGGCGCGCAGACATTTTGAACTGTACGTCCATCTTCAAGTGAAACACCGCCGATTTCTGAAGTAAGTCTTAATAAAGTTAAGTGAAAGATGCCATTAAAACACCTGTACTTTATAACAGTGGATAGTCATGAATAATTTATGAATTGATTGCTTCCCTTTAGAAGCTGAAAAAAATCAACCAGTCAGGTATTTTCTGGTGTTAAATACCACGTGAATGTTTACTTGAGCGCCATGTTGACATTGGTTGCAGGTTACTCAAGTCGAGGTGGATTTGTACTCAAACAACCGAAAATAAGAAGAAATCATTAAGTAATATTTATATTCAAAGGTATATTCTCATAAAATTTGTATTTTTGTATTTTTGTGTGTGTATGTACTTATAAATATTTTTTCTGATTGTCGAACGTTTGACCTACGTCCTGATTTGTGAGATCTCTGTCCGAGAGTTACAGTCTTTCGGTTGATTTTACTACACGACAACAAAACGTATATTTGTTAAAATTTACACCACGTAAATGTGTTTTAAATGATCTTTAAAATGGAATATGACAGATAGTTGTTTTCAATTGTAGGATATTAAATATAATTTTTTTTAAATACCGGTCGAAATTTCATTCACGGTCATTCGCCGCTGCGTTCACCTGGGTAGAACGGGCTACCGCAGCCGCGTAAGCAATGAGTTACTATAGCGATAATAAATTTTTTAAAGGGAAGTATTGGTGAGTACATAGTAAAGTTATGTCATTTAGTAAAATGAGTAAATAAGTATCAACAATATTACTTGTAATATTAATTCCTGTTATCAATTTACTCTTAAAAATGATCATATTTGTTTTTCTGACAAATCTGCTTATCTTAAAGGTCTGGCAAAGTGTATAATTTCACTGAAATACTCCGCCCACAAGGACACAGTAAAGCTTATATACATTTCCTATGAAACAATTTAAGTCTTGTGTTGTTGTCATTAGTGAAAAACTAAGCAACAGTGCTTGATACAATCAGTCTCTGTGCCTTCGTAATATTTTGAAGACGAAATTATCGGTTATCATTTTAAGACTGTGTTAATTACCATACGTACATAAACTGTTATGAAAAACTACAGTTCATTACACTCTTCTGCAACCTAGGTACGATGAATGTGTAAATTCAATCAATTAAAAATAACACTTGTTTACATTTAAATCATCTTTATTTATCGAAGAAACCAGATGAGAAATAAATTTAGCAACATCATGAAGTTGCGAGACCAGTCATCTGCACTGAGGTGACATCACGAGTGTCACGTGTGGTGTAGAGTAGACTGAGGGTGTAAGTAGTGAGAGTACAGGAGACAAGGCGGTGTTACACTGGTTGTACTTTCATCTCACTGAAGATGAAGCTCCTCTTGTCACTGTGGGCCTTATCCCAGTTGATGCCATTGTTACCCACGACCCCGTCAGCCTTGTATCGGCCGTTGAGGTTAGACTCGGCACACGTGTTGTACCACCAGGCGCCGTGACGATCAGCGGCACAGTTGACAGAGTGCTTGTCGTTATCTCTGTCGTAGGTTGTAAAACTCCAGTTGTTATGATACATCATGCTGTCACCTGTAAACACACAGACATAATTATCTCTAATTATACACACAAAGCTGTGTAGATATTATCACTATTAAAAGAAATTGTGTCCTTATGTTCTGCAGCCATATACTCCGCTGAGGGCGATTAGGAACAAGAAGAAAATGGAAGGAAATGTATACAAATATTTTTGTATTAAATCTGTTTTCTCTGTATTGTTTATCATAACAGACTAAGACACCACGTATAGCTTTTGTTCAATTTCAGACACTGGTCTTTATGAGATTTAGACGAAGAAGCACTTAGTGCCAACCTACTGCAAGTTGTAACTTGTATAGCAGCAGAAACATGTTAATAGTTATAATGCATTTGCTTACTGTACATAAGAAATAATAGATTACTGTGGAAATATAAAAAAAATAGTTTTACAAGTGTATACAGATACAAACATGAATTGTTGCAGCAGTTTATTCTTAAGGTTAGGTTAAAAAGTTTCGCATGCTGCCTTTGAAATACTATTAAGGAGAATCTGTAAATTATGTGAAAATGCTGTTTGCATGCAGCTAAAATAAATTATTACAGTTCTAACTCCCTATTGCCCAAGCTACATTTTGTGTTTTTCTCCCTCCTTTCCTCCAAGTTAAGCCTATTGTGAGTGTAAGCTGCCGCAACCCTTATTTCCAAGCAACGGTCACAGCTTGTGTGAGGGGTGGGCTGCATCTCAGGCAAGTCGAGGTTTGTGTGCTTTTGTGTTGTTATTGTCTTACAGACAACACTAGGGTGTATAGTTTCATGTATTACTGAAAGAAATGATCCACAATGGGATAAAACAGTGAATTGTTGCAGCAGTTTTTTTATTCAAGATGTAGTTTTTAAAAGAAAGCCTAATGCCTTTTAAATACTATTTACAAGAAAATATAAATTATCTGACAATACTGTTTGCATGCATTTAAAATAGGTTAAAGTACTGTCTTCATATTGTCTAAGCTACATTGTCATTTTGTATTTTTCTTCCACCTTATCTTCAAGGCAAACCTTTTCTGAGGTGCTGCAAGCAATGCTCCACAGCCTGCTGTGCAATCGCCAGTATCAAATGGAAGCCAAGGTTTGTGTGGTTTGATATGTTTTATCTTCTTACATATATGTGCTTCAAAATTTTATTTTGCATTTAAACAGTGCTTGAAACCTTTGTCTTTTGGAAGAAAGTTATAATGCACTTATCATGTATGGCAACATAAAATCTAAACGTTTTTACTTGGAGAAACTGCTGTACCATTCTGGCAAAATGATTCAGACAGTAAGATATTTGTTTGGCTGCAAATTTCACTCAGTCAAATTCATTAGAGTGTGATTTAAGACGATCATAATTACAAATTGATCAGGAAAAGCTAAATTTGGGACAAGTCAAAACGTAGTACTTGTGAAGATTTTGTTTTAATGTGCAAAATCACACAGGCACAGGTTATATATAAAATTGCTTTCTTTGAGTAGAAAGAACAGAGGACTATTCAAATGCCTAGAAGAAATCAAGGAGGGGCAAAGAGATTTAAAAGAAAAGGTCAAGCAGCTGCTGCTCATCCATAAGTTCAAAGCTGACCAAAATTTGAGTGGAGCAGTACCTGATAACTTTTCATTTTTTCTGAAGATAGAGGAAGATCTTTAACGGCTGGAGGATTGTGGTGTGAAAAAGAGAATGGTATGGTTTATAGCAGCTATTTTCATTATGTTTATTTTATTAGAGATGTCGTTTTTTTCAAGATCATTGCATATCTTAATTCTGTCACAACAGTGTGCATTAAGATGAGCTTTTGGTTGCATACCTCAGTATTGTTGCATTTCTTATTTTTTAACTTTCCAGATGAAGTATCTCCTGTATCCGGTTGGTGGAGGGGGGGGGAATATGTTACCACTTTGGTACGCAACATGTACAATGTCACTGGAGCCAAGGGGAAAAGAGGATTAAATGTAGTTAAAGTTCGATTCCATAGGTTTTGCTCCTTAAAGACTTTTTTCCTGAAGGTTCAGTGTGCAGTTTATATATTTAATATAAAAAAAATTTAAAGTAATTTCTTTAATGGAAGAATTATATGTTGATGTTTATCCTATCACCCTGCAACTGAAGGCTAAGAAAGATGAGAGTGTTTCTTACAAATGCTGCTACTGCAGTAAATACTCAGAAAAGGGGAACTACTATGTGAGACAGCATCACTAAATGCTAGCAAAAAAACAAAGATGGCAGAACCCATGAAGTTAGTGGACACTGAACCTTTATATTACTAACTAAACTATATCTGTGTAGCTTAATATTTGCAAACATCATTTTGTAATTACTGTGTTTTTCTTTGAAACCTACTCAATCTTTTGGTACACAACACAACTATATCGACATTTGTGAAAGTGAAAAAAACTATTAGTTATGTTACAGTTATATGTAGAAACACATTAAAAGATGGGTATATTTTCCATTCAACAGGTAAATTATATAAAAGGCTTAGATAAAACTAAGTTACTAAGCTTTTACAGTGGAACCTCGGTTAAGGAACACAATCCGTTCTGGAAAGTTGTTTGTTATCAGAAATGTTCGTTATCTGAAACAATTTTTCCCATAAGAAATAAAGGAAATAGATTTAATTGGTTCCCAGCCCCTGTTGACTCGCTAATATATGAAAGATACAGGCTATATAGGTATTTTTTTAAAAGAGCAGTTATAATACAACATAAATGGAGTCAAATAAACATAAAAACATTAACGAAAGCATTTAAACATCAGAAAACTCGCCGTTTTGACGGCGTGGTTGGAAGCAGGTGTGGGGAGGAAGGGGTGTAATGACTGCTTGGATTCCCCCTACATGAGCACGTGACATAGTAAAATCGGGGCTGACTTCCCTTTTCTGTCGCTGTGAGGTTGAAGGAGAAAACTTGTCCAGCGTCTGTTGCTTCTGCCTTTTTGTGAAACTCTTTGGTAATACGACATCACACTATCATTGAACATGTTTAGGCTCCTATTGCCTATCACACTGCTAGTGAAAGACTTCTCAACAGACTTTTCTTTGGAGTCATGGTTGAGGATTATTTTATTAAAATAAAGTAAAAAATGACTAAATAAGAAGAATGGGCGCAGATAAGGAACGACTGATCGTATGTGTGTCTCGAGTGCGAATGATGACATGCTGGTCGGTCACGTGTGGTTCACGTGGCTGTTCGTTATCAGAATTTTTGTTCGCTATCTGACACAAATTTTTAACGCAATTTTTGTTCGTTATCCAAAGTATTCGCTATCCAAGGCGTTGGCTAACCGAAGTTCCACTGTACTTTCTTTTCTTGGTTTTTCCGTTTTTTGTTTCTGTTACAGTTTGTTTACTGTAAAACCTTATAACTTTATATTGACATGTGATACCGGCTAAAAATTTGGTTGAAGTTTTCTTTTTACATATTTAAACATTTAATGAGGGCTTTTATCTTTCCATTTTTTTTTTCACTTGCCTATTTAGTTTCTTGTTTTAGTGAGCATGATTACTTCAAAAGCCTATAACTTTATACTGACCAGTGATATAGACCTGAAATTTGGTTGAGTTTTTCTTTATACAATTCTAAACAGTCTTTGATGGCTTTTAAAGAAATATTTAGTAGTTACGTAGTTGTACAGTTTAAAATCAAATTTTCTTAAATTTTAACATCATTTTGCAAAAGAATTCATAAGAAAAACTAAGTCAATTTTGCAAATTCTCCCTCATACTGTTGTAGATCTTACTTTTAGGTAACTATTTCAAACAGAATTTTGAGGCTACTCACAAAATTGATGGAGTTATAAGGTTTTTAAAATGTTTTCTTTGGTGCTATTTCAGATTATTTCTAATGGCAACGTTAGTGTGACAAGTGCAATAAAACCATTTTTGAACTCCCATTCAAGGGCAAAGTAACTGATACCAAAACATCCATGCTAACCCATTTTTTTCAGCAGGTGTCTGGCCTTAAACCTATGGTCATTAACTTTGACCTGATGATGCTCATTTCTAGATATAATTATGAGAATTTTCATATGCTTAAAGTTATTCAGAAAGTTATTAAAGTTATTTATAAAGAAATTTATCAAAGAACATCACTAGTAAATCTGTTAGCAAAGAAATACCAGCACTTTTGTTTAGAAAAGATGTTTTCGACAGGGTTACACAAAATGTAACCACTGCAATGTCTAGGTATGTAGGAAGTGGATACAAAGTCATCTACCATGTAATGAACAGCTACTCATGGTAATGTGAAAAATATTGTTCCTAAATTATGAGAATGTGACTGTTCTGACGTGCTTCGTATCACCTTTTTATCAAAAGTACATCCAGAAAAAATTGATAGTAAGTTGATCATTAAAGGACGGTAACCTTATCTCTCTGATTGCACAACACACAAGTTTATTTTTGCTGGCAATTTGTTTTTCAGATTCTGGCTCCCTTAGCAAACTGTCTGGTGGTGCATCAGTTAGTGGACCAATAGAGTGAGGATTAGATGCACAGGGTTCTTAGACCTCGGCTCTGACACATTATTTTTGCTGTGCATGTGAGATGTTTACAGGGCTGCCTCAGCAGGAATACCCGAGTTACAAAAGTTAAAGTTAAAAAAAAAAGGCTGATAGAATCGCCCCTATATAGAAAACTAAATCATTTGCATTGTCATTTGTTTCTTTGTATTGGTGTTCTAAGTGTGGTAGAGATTGAGATGATGCTGTATGAAGAACTGATTGCAATCATAAACGCTGTGGCACTGAAGCACACATAAAAAGAAATTTTGGTGGTTAAAAAGTGGTGTAGCAGTACTACACTGCTGGTGATATTAATGTGGTGAAAGGATGGGATTTTGGAGGTGAGAAAGTGATTTATCAGTGGGTAGACCACCTGTTGGTGGCTTTAAGGTGAGTACAAGGCCAGAACAACAGGGCCAAAGCAAGATAGGTATTTATAGGTGGGCAGCGATCAGTGTAAGGGGACAGTAAAGGCCTATTCCCACGCTGCAATGTTCTTGTAAAAAAAAATTTGCGCCTAGGCAGCTTAGTGCCATCATCCTAAAGGGAAGCCTTTCTCTCCGTTTTTACCACTTGACAGGTCGTCTTGATTGATGGAGGCAATCGAGGCTCAGGGTCAGGGGTAAGTTGTAGCAGTTTAGGTGTATTGCACGGCGGTCAGTAGCTTCCTTAATGTTAGAACAATATCGTAAAGGCTGGGTAGATTTGGTGCAGATGGGTCACATGGTCTAATAGTACACAGTTTAGGGTAGATGTTTAGTCGGGGCATTTCCCAATACATCAGCAGGGACTACCATATCTGAGCACCATAACAGTTTTAGGAAGCAAGTCTGAGGGAGGCCTGTTCCATGTAATCTTGCGCTACTTGCTGGCACTTACAGTCTGGAACCGTGGACAGTGAGGATGGGGTCTCCGTCCCTGCAGACGACCATTTGGGGGGGGGGGGGAATTGGTGTTTTATGCCGTGCCAGCAACTGAGGCTATATGACGGCAAGGCAGCCAGCCCTGTAAACAGATGCCACATGCAGAGAAAGAACAGCGTGCCCAAGACGAGAAATGAACTCTGGGCAGCCAACCTTCACTGTATTGGTGACAGGCACTAACCGTTGCGCCACCGGACAGCTATACAACCATAAGGGGAAACACCGTTAGAGCTGGCAACAGTACTCTGCCACCCGTTTAGGTAATGAGAAGTTTTGGGCTAACCATCAATTTGTGGTATTAAAAAACGGGGAGAGTGTGGTATTATGGTGGGTTTCTAATGGGATGACCGCATGGGGCCTACTTGGAATCAATTTACAAAACCCACCGTGGCCAGATAAGAGGCTTAACCATATGGGGCCCTTCTTAAGCCAAAGTAGAACCAAGTTGGGACCCATGAAATTTTGTACCCTGGAGCAAGACTTGTCTACAGCACGTGACTAATGCACACACACACACACTGTCTCACACATACACATACAACACTTGCACACACATGCATACACAAACTCTAAACACACATATATATATATACACACAGCACACATAAACACAAACACACACGCACACACACATTGTACACACAAAAGACACATAAACACATTGCAAAAAATACACACTATACACATACACTACATGAACTTCACACAACATACACATATTAGAAACACACTTTACACACATTATACACACTTCACACTCAAACAATGACACAGACATAACCACCCCTCCATCGATGAACATTTGTGGTTTGATGATGAGATGAGATGCTAATTATCAGTGATTGTTACAAAATCTAGAAAACGACCAGAGAGCTGGCTATAGTAAGATATCTGCATCTAACACCCAGAGTGTTTAGGGAATCAGTCACATCTTGTTCACATCGCTCACAGACTGGTGCAAGCTGTGATCATGACCTTAGTGGCAACGGACAGTGACCGGGGTTCAGTCAGTGATGTCCGGCACACCCGCTTGCTGTAAGTCTTCACATCATGCTCACCTTCATGTCTGTCTCCTGCTATATCTCCCTGGAATACCGGGAGATACCCGACTAGCGAGAAAGCTGCATGCTACTAAGTTCATCTTACTGTCTAAAGGTCACGTACCCGCGTCACCCGAGTAGCCGGACACGGTCAGTGTGTAGTTTGTCTCAGGACCGTCCACCCTGAATGTCGTGTACTCAGCGTAGTGACGATGTCCATTCACCTCGTTAAGGTCTACACGCAGTCGAGTGGGTCTCCCTTTGGTCAGAGCGTGAAGCCTTGATAAACCTGAGAAAAGACATGGCCATCATGTCACGTGATTTTATTTCATCCGTTCTCTTACTTACGTGTCTTTAAATCATGGAAGTATAACCGGGTAATACGTCTATCCGGATACTTTATGGGCTATTATTTCATGCAATATATAATTTTTTTTAATCAAGAAAAATAGAGAGATGTATAACATCACTCAGTCCATTATTTCTCTGGCATATTACAGAGTAGATTCGAGTAGTTGGTGAAATGAATATTGTAATGAGAGATTGTGTGTTTGTACAGTGTTGTATTTATACTTAAACCGACATATATATATATTGATAAATATGTTGGTATGGAATTCTAACCACGGCAAAATAGTGGTATTTTATCTATAAATATAATGAGTAATATTTGTAGACATTAGACGTAGACACCTTTAATTGCAGACAATGTGAACCACACATGTCCCATAGAGTGACATCACATACACATTACTTGTCACACTGAACAACTTAAATCACAGATACACCGACAGAGTAAACAAACCACATAACAAGAGCCTGGGACTGTAGTTCAAACACCGAAATGTTAAATGTTGGATAGAAAGAAAGACAGACTCAACAACCTACCCAGCCAGAACTCCCCTGTGACGTCACCAAAGCCGTCTTCATACTGAGTCCAGTTCCTGTAGAAGTCCACTGACCCGTCACGACGTCTCTGGAACACCTGACCGGGACAGACAAGTTCAAAGGTCATTCGCAAACTCACTGACAAGCAAAGTCTCCTACAAATTATTTATGGTTTGATGTTTATTTTGTAAACAGATCGTTACTCGCGCTTCAGCAGCTGATCTCGGTTAAAGAAAAAACTCGTCCTCATCCTAACGGCTACGATGACAGCGCCATGTGCTTCATGACCGACTCTCAGGTGAGTGCAAGCTGTTACCTGTCGGTGTTTGTGTCATGTTTGTCACACACTTATAACTGCAGACAACGTACCAGCCAACCTCCGCCACTGGAGTCCATGTCACACCACACTCTACTCGTCTCGTTCTTGTCTTTCAATCGAATGAAGTGCGCACCAGACTTGGCTCCTGCTTGCTGCCATTCACCGCACGACTCTGTTCCCATGGCAACAAAGCATTTCACTCACAAGAAAGAATTTGTACAGGAGATGACAGTCGTTACTTGTGAGTAACTTACGACACGACTACCATCCCGGGAGAAACATCACCCTAACAAATTCTTCGCGATCTTTAGAAAAAAGACATGATCTGAAGTGGTTGTCTATACAAAAACACATTGGATACAGTTCTAAAGTGTTTTCCAACATACCTACAGCAGGACACGTGACATCCTGTTCAGAAGAAATGGCGCCCAGTGCACACAGACACCTGCTCGACGAACAGAGGCTGAAGGGGTCAGGACAGTCCGTGTCTTGGGTACAAGACGAGTTGTACCAGGCTGGACCCGGGTAGGAGGCGGCTGACTTCAGGCAAGTTCTCTGGTAGTGAGTCCACCCTGTACTGGTCAGAGGAAACCATCCTGACACAGCCTCACGTGACGTCACATCATGAAGCACACAGCGCCCTCCTGTGTCTAGAACATGAAGCTATACTTAAAATAGGAACACAATCTTAATACATATTCAAATTAAAAACTTAAATGAGATATATTTATAAACGAGAACCAGAAATAAACGTAACTTAAACACAAGAGAAGACGTAGAGTGTTAAAGGATGAGGTAAGACATTTAAAGTAATAACAAGTCACCAGCGACAAGTCTCTCGTACACACATCGCGATATTGATAAAAATGTCATCATACGCACCTCGAAAGTCAAAGGTTAAGCAATGATCAGTACTGACACACATGTTCTTGCATGTTTGCAGGTTTGTTCCATCTTGAATGGCGAGAATATGTCCTTTTATTCCGCTTTCAGAATACTCCATAAAGGTGTCTTGTAGGTCACGTGGGCTGCATACTATGACAGACCATTGTCATCGGTCAGTTACTGAATTACACATTTACCCTCTATGTTATTGTTTCGAATTATTGGTACTAAATGTGTAAAACACTCAATTAAGCCAAATAATAACAAAGAAAACATTTACTTCGATTTGTTTCTTTCTCTTTTATCTGACCTTTCTTCTCTGAACTTATTTTTCTTTATCTTTAGAAAATGATTCAGTAATATTCTCTCAGCCTTTATCAGCCATTCTTTATTCATCAACTGACGAGTGGTGTAAATAATTTTATTGTTTTGTGGTTGTAACGATTCGCGATTCAAAGCAAATGTTTTGTTGTTGTTGTTGTTGTTGTGATTGTTGTCGGTGATACCAGGGGAGAGCAGTCACGCGAATGCTGACGCAATCCCCACTCGGATTATTTCACGTCATTCGACGTGTTTTGCGTAAAGTTGTCATAGGCGTAACTACGGCGACTGCGGCCAATTCAATTGGGAGCCATGCCGACTACACGGTACAGAGATTATCATTGATCGGCATGGACCCCACGAAGGATCGCTAAGCAGTCGTCTTAGTTACCGCGTTGCTAATGGCCTGATTGGTCATTAGAGGGAGAGTAGATATTTAAGTTGACACAGGGTCTGACACAGAGAGAGAGAGAAGAGCAGCTTGAGAAGTAGGACCTCCGAAGTATAGCACGACACTCATAACGGACGCAAACGTTCATCCCCATAAGAGGTGGAGCTCAATCATCGCCTTGTCTGCCGAGGAGGAGTGTAGTGGCTATATTGGTACTAGGGGATGGGATACAGCGGGGATCTGTGTTGTAGACTCACGAAGTTTCAGCATCACATTACAACAGATGCTCAAACTTATCTACTGAAGACTAGACCTGAACGACACCTTCCCACCGACGAGGAGTATAACGACTACACCAGCACAAGGGATGCAGCCGTTGTTGTCTTGGAATTCGAACATTTTAATCTCCAACTTTAACGTAACGCTCGTTTGGACATAACCGGCTTGGGGATTCGTTTGGATGTAATTCGCCGGTAACAGACCGTACCGACAATACACCATCTTAGCACCGTCGGACTTCTGCACCTATTGTGTGTGTAGACAGTAGGCGGTAGAACAGTTTTAGTGTTTTCTTTCTTATTTCATTATCATTCATTTAAAAAAAAACACGTTAAATCCGTTGGCTCGATCTTTTTGTTGAAAAAAAGTGGAAAAGAGTGCCGGGAGTGAAGTTTACATGTAGATGTTTACAGGAGCTCGCATACATTCGTAACGCACTCTCCTCAAAAAGTCACAGTAGTCTGCTGCATAAATCACTATTTTGATACTCACTAGCCAGACATTTGATGTCACGTGATGAGAAGAAGAAACCAGGACGACAGAGGCACCTGCCCATAAAACAAAGGGCGTTCTTGTAGGAGCAATCGTCGTCGATGGCACAGTCTGTGAACCAGTCCTTTGTCGTGGTGGATGTGGTCAAGGTGGTAGTTTGTGTAGTTGGTGAGATACTTGTGTGATGCCACGCCATGAAAAACACATTAGCTTGTGTTGATTGTTTCAAGGACAGAAGAAGCGAGTTGGAGAGGAGAGTACATGTCATGTTGGGCTCGTGACTGTCACTCAGGGTGAAGGCCAGACATGAGTCATCTTCACTGCACGAGGTCATGCACTCACGCGTTGAGGTCACGGTAGAGTTGAGAGACTCAGCAACAGTCGAGGTGTTGTGCAGCATCAGAAGTGTTTGTAGTTTGTTGGTCAAGATGGTCGTCTGCCGCTGAGGGTCGGTCACGGCGCTGTGGATGTCGTCAGCACTAAACATGTGACAGTCCTTGTGTCCTACCTCGTTGTTGTCACACTCAGCACAATACGTGACAGCCACGCAGTCCGGAAGTTGATAACATTTCTCCGCACACTGGTTAGCTGAGGTCACGTGTCTCAGTCTCGAGCGCCCGATGAGCTTTGTTTGAAGCAGCTTTACCCCCGCAACTTCTTCACAGTCCAGCACCAGGCCCTCTCTCTTCAGCTTCTGACAATATTTGTCCTTCATAGCCACGAGCTTGGCCTTGACCCTGACGTGATCAATGGCGTAGCGCTGTAGACGACTGTCTTCACCCATCAAGGGATCGGAAAAGAGGCTCTCCACAGAGGTCAGGTCATAACTGATGGCCATAGGGTTCTCCCTCACTGACGTCAGCCACGTGAGACTCGTGAGGTCAGCAGGTGGAGGAACCCCAACAGCGATCGTCGTTGTCTCCACTTCATTTGCAAACTTGTCCGCTGCTTGCTGCTGATGAGAGGTCAAGGTCAGGGAGTGTCCAAGTCGCGCAGCAGCGAAGTAGGTGGCGGCCGCCGTCACGTGACTCTGTGTTTGCCGCCGGTAGTCGCTGTCCTTCATGGTGTGCACGAGAGTTAACGACGCCCCGAAGCGGGCCCGTGACACGAAGTGTGTGCCGAAGGTATGGAGGAACTCCAGGTACGCATCGTCGTCGTCAGTGTCAGTGAGTTTGAGGATCCAGTGGAGAAACACCGAGCTAAATGGCGGCGGTTCTTGCGGTGAAAGTGTCACGTGGTACGAACTGCACGTGGCTGTTGAGACGACCAAGATGTTGTCTCGCAGTTTGTGGGAGAGGGTCCTGAAGTCGTCACTTGCCGAGAATGAAGGCCCCCACCCGACATCACCAACGTGCGCGGTGCCAGTCAGCAGCTTGGTCAGGTCGTACGGCGTCGCCACCACCTTGGAGGTGAAGGATGTGACACATGACACATCTGATGACACAATCACACCTAACGGTACGTTGGAGCGACAGGCTGGAGTCACGTGACCGCTGTTGTACTCAGTAGAAAAGATGGGGAGGGTGAAGCCGGGGTCACGACCTGACCTTAGAGGGTTTCCCTTGAGGCTGTTGTAGCCGAGCAGCAGATAGTCAGCCACAAAGGCATCCTGAGTGATTTGTTGACCAGAGCATTCTGGAACCTTCTGGTCAGCTTTTGAATCTTGTGCTTTACACAGCAGAAAGAGGTCAAAGATCATTATTGTTAATGTACACGTAGGTAGAATATTGTGTTATTTGTTCTACAAATGTTCTATACTGTGGAATAATAAACACACAAAGACACTGGTATAAGGATGCTGTGTACTAACATGATGGGTGCTGACAAATGTGTTTAGTGTGTCACTGGTGTTGTGTGTGTCATGTTATAGTTTACAAGGTGTCATGTTGCAGTGTTGTGATGTGTGTAGTACTGTTGCTACTCACAGACTCTGTTTAAGAGTGTCGACCGTTGTTTGCCTTCAGTCAGCTTGTGAGTCACCTCCTGGCTGTTAGACCGAGAACCAAGTGTGTAAAAAAACCAAAAACAAAACAAAATAAATAAATAAACAAGTGATCCTTTGAATTCTGACAACTGTTTTTTACGCTTTGCACTTTAGATAGTAGTATATATATAGTTAAGTATGATGTTAAATAAAGAGTTTCAATGTGTTTTATAATAGTATTAAACTAACAAGAAAGTTAATGACCTAAGAATTAGTTATAACAGAAAAACAAAGCTGTGTGTTTGTGCCATTGTGCCAACAATCATAAGACCAAACACACATGTAAACATTTATTGTCCAAGAGTATGACCAGCAACATACCTGTGTGACAGCTGTGGCAACGAGTTTGTCCTCGAGTACAGACTGAAGGCCAGTGTCACAGTCAGAACCTAAAAATATCAAAATGACAAAAAAACCACAAAAATAACTAACTTTAAAAAGTCAACAGATAACTAATCTCTAGAAATTGCTACACGAAACCAAGAAATATTATGAAAATTTATCATGAAAGCAATAAGGCCTCTTGATAAATTAAACGACTTGTCTCAGGTAAAAAACTACAAACGTGTGCAACTCTAATTGTAAAAGCAAGATTGAAATTTTGTAAAAAATGCTAGTGAATATACTAATATATAATACTAATACATTTGTACATTAGTCAACACAATGTGTAAGAACACAGATAATGTGATAATGTGGAGGATAATTACCGTTACAGACACGGCGCCCATCGCGAGGCTCAGCTGCTCCTGTAAAACACACGAAGACTTGTGAAATAAACAAACAAACAAAAGTTGTAAACAAAGCGACAACAATCAGAGACACGTGGTCTCAGTCAAGTACACAGACTGACACAACCATGCGGTGAACTCACTGTCCACTCACTAAATAATTTGAAGTTTGTCAAGAGGCCGTCTGTTGACTGGTATCATACTTACCTGTAAATGGTAACAAATCCTTCAGTACAACCTGTGGACAACAAACACACTGGCACGTGGGCATCAGAGTAGGTTTCAGTAGGAGTTTCCATCATTTAAATACTCTCTGGGGGCTGCCACCACTTGCAGAATGTCGGCTAATTGCTTAGAAACAGAGCAGAAAACAAGGACCTCGTGTATGGGGAGCCACTCAGGCCATAATTAGTGAGTTGTAGACACAGGTGGACGTGTTGATTATCTCAGTACAAAGCTGTGAGTTCAATAGCCAGACACGGACATGACACTGAGTTGTGTTTGTAAGTGTGACTAGAGTATATTCAAGGTGAGCAGTTGTGTTTAAGTTGTTATCGCATCACGTGCTAGATGATAGATGTCAGCTGTGACGACAACAGCAGCAACAGACGGACGTTGATTGTGAAGCGTGTGGTCTACAGACTCGCCTGCACTTGAACACAATGCCAGTGACAAGGGATGTAAGTGGCTAGCAAGACAAGCGCCACTTTTGTGTAAGAGGTCAAGACACTCAACACGGGTCACGGCGGCCCTTCATGAACTCACTCACACGAGAGCCTCACTTCCGCTTCCTCCTGAGGCCGGCCTTGACCCTGCATGGTGTGGAGTCTTGAGGTCAGTGAGAAAGTGGAGTGGCTGGCATGGCAGTGACACCCTCAGACCCTCCTCCTAATGTGTTTTTCTTCTCTCCCTCCCTCTCCCTCTCTCTTCATCTCCTTTAGTCTGTTTACATGTTGACTCAATGTCCCGTTGCCAGCCAGCCTCAATATTTTTTAACATTGTCTAAAACAAGCTTTGCTTTTTAAACTGATTCTTGCTGGTTAATGTCTATTTTCTTTTGATGATGCTTATATATATATATATATATTTAATGCGTTTTTAGCGATTTTATTACTTTAAATAAATTATTTTATTTTGTTAACCTGAGCTAAGACACATTGAAAACATTAGATTATTAAAACTTCCCGTAGAAGTGTTCAGACAAGGCCGCTGTAACCCTAGTAGCGGGAGATGGCTGTAGCTGTTCCCGTGTCTTCCTGTCTGCCTCCTTCCATCCCACTGTTCCCAGTGTGTTCAAGAGCAATGTCGCCCACTTGTTATCAGGAGTCTCATTGTGCAGCCTCGGCACGTGGCGCGGACTGTAGTGTCGGCCTTTTCTACTCTTGTCGTCTGTTGTGTGGTGAACACAGTGCAAACACTTTTCCTTCTCTCCATCGTGTGTGTGCAGTGGCATGATGCTGATGTGCGCCGTTCTTCCCCCTTATAATAATTTGAATTAAAACTTTGTTTTCCCACTTTTTTGCTTTTATTTTAGTTTTCAGAGTATGACGTCCTAACTCTACAGGTGGTGGGCAAAGTGGTTAGTCAACCGAATGACCAGACTCTTTGCTACACCTTCTCAGTTTTATCACAAAGCGTGAATACTGGCCCCGGGAAATCAGACACGTGGGCGAGAGTTAACCTCAGTGTTCACTACCCTCGTCAACATAAAGTTGAAGGGAACCATATGTACAATACTCACACGTAGATCGAACAATTTACCGCGAAACTCATGAGCCTCCACCCCTTGATGTTCCACAAACACAAAACTCGACGTGTGATGTAACCTATAGAAAAAAACCTCATGCAGGGGAAGGCCCAGTGCTATCCGTGCTAAGTGTACTTCCATTATTCCAGTGCTGTTACATCTCTGTCTCTACCATTCCCTAATACGCCAATACACTTAGGTCTGATGTTTAATGTTGTTCTTGTTTTTGTGAGTTCACAATGATGGTTTGGTGTAGTCCAGTACTTCAGCCGACAGTCACGGCAATTTGAAGACTTTTCCAAGAAAGCGTTGCCCTGACCGTGCGTCGTCCTTTCTGCCTGATCTGTCAACCTCATCAAAGAGCGACAACTTCTCTCCCGGCGACACGGAGTCGAGCCTGTCGCAGTCCAGGGACACACACGTGATGTCTGTGACGACTGCAATGCCACCTACAGCCGCTGATACAATACCATGTCCAAACAAGGTTCTCCGGCTCTGTAGAATGCGGCGAACCCAGTAGACATTCTCCTCTCGTTACAACGACAAATACTGTCTTCACGTCGAGCGTCTACCTCTCACAGGTATTTCCAGTCCTTGGCTTGTGACAGAACTTACTGCTGTCTCCCATTTGTAACACCTCTTCGCTCCTACCGCCTACGACACCTGTACACTGTACATACATCCCCATTTCCTTGTCCAAGGTGAATCTAGCTTGTACACAAGCCACCCTACACTTTAATCAGGAGCGACTATTAACTCCCCATTGTTACTACATTAAACTTTTAATAATAGCTCGTGCTACACCCTACATACATACTGTACACACCCACCCAGTCGCATTACTTACAGAAAGTTCAATCATGTGACCTCCCTGTTTTAACAGCTGCTTTCCCGATTAACTACTGTTGTCTTCTGCTGGAGTAAGGCGCATAATTCAATTGTGATCACGTGACCGCAACAGATTCTGGTACTTCTACCTACAGCCTGTCGAGAATTAGTCAGTTAGCAGTTTAACGCGCAATACCTTCTAAAGAGTGGTCCAAAGACTAAAGGTCGTCGCGCGCAGATGGCCACGGAGCGTTGGAAAAGAACACTCACACTGACAACCTATTGTTATGTTTATCATAAAACCCTCTGATCACCTGGAAAAAGGAAACTACAGATCAAAGCAAGTGTAGGTGAAGGTGAGGTCGGAGGACACTGACACCCGCAGTCCCCCTTCTCTCTCTATCAACATGATGTGCTGTGTGCTGGTCTACACACCAGTAGTCGTGACACTAAGGACACATCTCTGTCCATCATAGCGACATCTATAGACGACGAACGACTGTCACATGACATAGAGCCAGGGCCGCCAACAGGGGGCAGCAGCGTCTTTAGATGACAGGTGTGTACATCGGTCAAGGACCCACTGGTCAAGAAACTGTACAGGTGTTGCACCCAGGGTCGTGTCTACCATTAGGAGGACTAGACAGGAGCATAGGACGTCATCATGTAGGGAGGGGTGCAAACATCCTGCTTTTTTTAAAGATGACAAATATTAGGAAAATTATTATTTTGAAAGAATTACATTAGCAAGGTACCTTTCGTGTCCTTGTTGTTTGACCACCATGATGTTTGCTCAGTATTTGTATTACAGGAAAATGCCATTATTCAAAGTCTCATTTGCTGTGACCAGCTCACCAGCGGGGAAGTAGAGAGCGGAGGTGACTGCAGAGGGGAGGCGATGGTTGACTGAAAAGGGGCTGACACGGAGTTGGGTGCAAAATGTCTGCTGTTTATTTGTCTTTTTTTTAAAGATGAATACTGTAATCGAAAATATTATTTTCATTGCATGACATAAGCAGGACACTTTCCTCTTCGTGTAGGTTTCCATCACCCTGAGTTTCTGAGTTCATGTTACAGGAAAACCCAATTAGTTGAGAGCGCACGTGAAGTGACCAGCTAACGAGCGGCGAAGGATGAGGAGGAGTGAGGACAGAGAAGTGGGGGTGGGGCCGCAGTTGTAGATATGGAAGGGGCTGGTCAAGGGGGATCCCTAGGATGGATGGGGCCACATGAGAGCCTCACTTTTCTGTCTTCCAAGTCGGATAAAGTTTTACATGCATATGAACTTTGTGTTAGGAACCCGCTGGTTTAAATCTCTTTCTCTCACAACACGCACGCGTCCCCTTGCGTGTTCTTTCAACCATATAACACAAAGATTTGTCGAGGGCAACAAAAACTTTAACGCAATCGATATTAACGAAATATATATAAAGTCCGTTTCAATCTGCACTGTTCGTGTGCTCATTAACGTTCAACACACACATACACACAGTCCGTGTACCGTCTTATGGTGTTCTCGACACTCCACTGCACCAATTTAGGGGTTCAACAAATGAACCAAAGCTGGCACCACAAATATACTCCCGGCACCACACATATACTCCCGGCACCACAAATATACTCCGGGGGATCAACACATGATCCAAGGCTGGCACCACAGATAAACTTGCAGGGATCGACACACACAATATCCAAGACGAACACCACACACACTTTACCTCCTCCTCTCTTCCCTGCTCACAGCCGTCTGCTCTCTTCCAAATATTTTTCTTCTTGCGTCTCTCTACAATTTGCTTCATAAAATGACGTCGGGTTCTGACGCAAAACCACGAGCATCCAACACACTCTTAAATGCAAGGCAATAATCTTTAGCAAAACGAAAGACAGGGGCAACAACCTACTGTCCCTAATAAACTGGTCCCTGACACTTTGAACCCTAGGGAACTTAGCGAATGTTACGACTGCGTTTGTTGTTAATAAGAGTATTGAAGCCTTTCACTACAAATATCAGAGTTGAGTCAGTTGAGGCTTTACACTAACGACATACACCTCCTATATGTACTATACAATATACACATACACTATACACTACCCATGTACACTATACACTACTCATATACACTATACACTAGTCATATACACTATACACTATCCACATACACTCTGTTTGACGATGTGGGTGTGTGTGTGGTTGTCAGTACCAGTCTGTCCTCTCTCAGCGCCTGTGCTGCTCTCTATGTCTCATATCAAAGTAATGAGTGCGACTGTCACACAGGCTGCATGATGTCTGTCAGTGGACTGAGGTGTGTGAGCACCACACAGACCTACAGACACAGAGAGCCACGAGTCACCTCCGTCTACAGGTGTGAGGCGAGTAGACTCTGTAGGTAGAGAGGCGACATTGGAAACTGTACCTGAGACTGAGTAGAGTGTGAGACCGACATTGTTTCTACAAGACTGTAGAGCACCACAGGGAGAACTGTATGTCAGTTTGTACAGTAACACTAAGTACACCTGTTTATGTTTTCACGTCTACCACTCATTGTGCAGCCTCGGCACGTGGTGCGGACTCTAGTGTCGGCCTTTTCTACTCTTGTCGTCTGTTGTGTGGTGAACACAGGGAAAACACTTTTCCTTCTCTCCATCGTGTGTGCAGTGGCATGATGCTGATGTGCGCCTTTCTCCTTCTTTTGATAATTAAAATGAAAACTTTACTATTCCCTTGTATTTGCTTTTTATTTTAGTTTTCAGAGAATAACGTCCGTACGCCGTGTGATGATTCTACAACTGGTGGAATAAGTGGTTAGTCATACCAAGGGAAAGGGGGATAACTGTTACCGCCTTCCCGGTTTTGTCATGAAGTGTGAATACTTGCTCCGGTGAACGGGGCACGTGGGCGAGAGTTAACCTGTATACTCACTACTCACGTCAGCAGTTAAAGGTGAGTCGATACTCACTAAAGTACTGAGTAAAGTCAACAAAGAGAGATGATACTTCAGGCGGCTGGTCACATGGCTGCTGTAACCACTGAGGCCTGTAACACTTGTAACACTTCTGTGCTCACACCCCCTACAACACATGTACACTGTCACACACCCTCATTTCCTTGCTCAAGGGCCCTCTAGCTTGTACACAAGCCACCCTTGACTTTAATTTGGGGCGGCTGGTACCTCCCCATTGTTAGCACAATACACTCTTAATGACAGGTCGTGCTACACCCTACATCCATACTGTACACATCCACCCAGTCACATCACTCCCTCTCTTACAGAAAGATTAATCATGAGACGACCTTCTTTTAACACCTGCTTCCCTTGGCCGTTAAACCACTCAGGGACCGTTGTCTTCTGCAGGAGTAAGGCGGATAATTGTAATGTGATCACGTGACCACAACAGATTCTGGTACTACTGCCTACACCCTGTCGAGAGTTAAAACCTACTAAAGAGTGGTCCAGAGGCCAAAGGTCGTCGTGCGTACATATCCACAGAGATGAAAGCGAGTGTAGATGAAGGTGAGGTCGGAGGACACTGACAGCCGCAGTCCCCCTTCTCTCTCTCTATCAACATGCTGTGTTGTGTGCTGGTCTACACACCAGTAGTCGTGACACTAACGACACATCTCTGTCCATCATAGCGACATCTGTAGACGACGAACGACTGTCACATGACACAGACCCAGGGCCGCCAACAGGGGGCAGCACCGTCGCTAGATGACAGGTCAAGGACCGACTGGTCATGAAACTGTACAGGTGTTGTACCCAGGGTGGGGTCTACCTTTAGGTGGACTAGACAGGGGCACAGGACGTCGTCATGAAGGGAGGGACGAAAAAACTGCTATTTGTAAGATGATTAATGTGAGAGAAAATATCATTTTCATGGAATTACATTAGAAGGACCACTTTTATTTGCATGTAGGTGAACACCATGATGTTTTCTCAATACATGTATCACAGAATAATCCCATTATTCAAAGGAGTATCTGCAGTGACCAGCTCACAAGCGGGGAAGTAGAGGTCGGAGGGGACGGCAGAGGGGCGGCGATGGTGGATGGGAAAGATGCTGGTGGGGCAGACACGGAGTGGGGCGCGAAAATGGCTGCTGCTTATTTGTCTACTTTTTTAAAGATGACTAATGTTAGGAACAATATTATTTTCATAGAAATACATAAGCAGGACACCTTTCCTCTGTCTGTATGCTCGCTTCATACGACAGTTTCTCAGTTCCTCTTACAGTAAAAGCCAATTAGTTGAGAGCCACTTGAGGTGACCAGCTAACGAGCGGGGAAGAAGAGGGCGGAGGGTGAGGAGGAAGGAAGGTAGACAAATGGGGGCGAGGCGGCGGTTTTAGATGGGGAAGGGGCTGGTCAAAGGATGGATGGGGCCACATGAGAGCCTCACCTTTCTCTCTTCTTTCCTAAGTTGGAAGGAGTTGCACAAGCATATGAACTTTGATCCCTATGGAACTTATGATGTCACGATCGATTCTAGATGACAGGTGAGGACATCGGCAAACTGTACAGGTGATGTACCCAGCGTTGTGTCTACCTTTAGGCGGACTAGACAGTCGCACATGGCGCCTTCAGGTGGGTATGACCAATAAACGTCCTGCTTTTCTTAAGATGAGTAATGTTAGAAAAAATATCATTTTTATAGAATGACATTAGCAGGGTGCCTTTATCTCGCGGGTTACCACCATGATGTTTTCTCACTACATGTATTACAGTAAAATTCTATTATTTATCGCAGCTTTTGCTGTGACCAGCTGTGAAATAGAGGGCGGTGGGTAGTGGGGGGGGGGGGGG
>SRHC01001757.1:40190-50576 GCA_004794325.1 Pomacea maculata | reverse complement strand
GGGGCTGCGAACGTGGATGGATGGGGCTGGTGGGGCAGATACGGAGTGGAGAGCAAAAGTGTCTGCTGTTTATTTATCTTTTTTTTTAAAAAGAAATATAATGTTAGGTATAATATCATTTTGAAATAATGAAATAAGTAGGACACCGTTACACCAGCGGTGGATTCTCCTACGTTTCCTTTATCTTGTAATTTGATTCAATAGCTGTTTTTCTTTTCCTTTTCTTTTGAGTTCTTTTATGACATTTTTTGCTAACCCTATTTAAACTACGTGATGTAAATGTTTTGATTTCCTATCAAGTAGCCGAAATGTCTCAAAATCGTTTTGTTTTCCTTCATAAATATCTCATATACGTTGAAATTAGAGATAAGAAATTTAAAGTTCTGCGGCCTATTTGGAATCAACACTTTACATTATTAATTTAATTAATTATCAAATGTGTGTAAGGAAAACCAAGTCCATGAAAAAAGAAATACAACAATTTTATTTCACATATTTAGCCTCATCATTAGAATCAGCAAGTCAACATTGCGAGACCAGTCATCTGCACTGAGGTGACATCACGAGTGTCACGTGTGGTGTACAGTAGACTGAGGGTGTAAGCAGTGAGAGTACAGGAGACAAGGCGGTGTTACACTGGTCGCACTTTCATCTCGCTGAAGGTGAAGCTCCTCTGGTCATTGTGGGCGTGATACCAGTTGATGACGTCAGCACCCTTAGCCCCGTCAGCCTTGTATCGGCCGTTGAGGTCAGAGTAGCTACACGCGTAGTACCACCAGGCGCCGTGATACTCAGCGGCACAGTTGCCAGACCACTTGTCATTGTCTCGGTCAAAGGTTGAAAAACTCTGGTTGTTGTGACCCGCCATGCTGTCACCTGTAAACACACACAAAATATAAATGAGAAACACAAAGTCCTACACCACACACATATTATCACAATAAATATATACAATTTCCTTTATATCAAACGTGTTAACTCTGTGAAGCTCATCATAAAGAATCTAAACACCTCGCATAATCAAACATTAAACAACAGTAGAGTGAACCTCACGACACCTCTACAGTCAACATTTACAACAAATCATAGCAACCATGGGAGTTAGTTAATATAATATGAGCGTTACTTTATGTATTCCGAATTACTTATCATGTATGTCCTTAGTTCATATACATTTTTTTTTAATTTGTTGTGAATTATAATTTATCAAGCAAACCACTGCATCTTTACTGTTCATGTGTAGCTACATCACATTGTTTGCTAGTGTTAATGACATAATCATGTCAAAAAATACTAAAGAAAATACATTTTTCTTAACCTTTAGTTTGAAAATAGATGAAGAAAAAAATGCAGAGAACACCTGACCAACCACATTTTGCTGGTCGAGCTGTCATTTAGCTGGAAGCACATCACACTACAGCAGAGTATCGACACCAGTCTCGACAGTTGTGAATCCCGATGTAAAACATGTTTAATGTGTTATTTAAATTCCTAGTATGGTTAATATATATGTGCTTGTACTTTTTTCCCGTAATGTTCCCTTCTTTGGTAGTCATTTAACTGTCTCATGTAACCGCGTACAACACATGTAAACTGTGTCACCAGGAGTAGTCTCTGCTTTACTACCTCCAGGTACAATTAGTGACGAATATTACCAAACGAGCCATGTGTTGTTTGAACAGCATAGATACCCACAAACAGTGTTATATTTTAAACAGAACCATGAGAAAAACGACTGTAAGAAAAATAGTGTTTGTATTCATTTAATGATCATCCGTGTCAAACATTTGTATCTTTTCTCCTGATCTCATCGAAAGATTGGGTCCATGGTCGTACACATTCACTCAGTACATGGACTGATGTAGCAAACTAGAGATAGATACAGATACAGCTCGCTCTTGTATAAAGTACATTGGGTATAATTCATTCATACATCATACTACCTGTTAATGTTCAAAGGTGACATACCCGCGTCACCCGAGTAGCCGGACACGGTCAGTGTGTAGTTTGTCTCAGGACCGTCCACCCTGAATGTCGAGTACTCAGCGTAGTGACGATGTCCATCCACATCGCCGAGGTCTACACGCAGTCGGGTGGGTCTCCCTTTGGTCAGGGTGTGAAGCCTTGATAAACCTGAGAAAAGAGATGGCCATCATGTCACGTGATTTTACTTTATCGTTTTCTTCCTTACGTGTGTTTAGGAACCATGGAAGTATAACCGAGTAAAAACTCTAGTCGGGTAGTTTAGGAGCAAATACTTGTTTGATGACACTAACTTTTTGCATCAAGAGACAGCGAGAGATGTGTGACATCACGCAGTTCATCAATTCTTAGGCACATTACAGAGTAGACACGAGTAGCTAGTAAAATAAATATTGTGTTGAGAGATTGTGTTAGTATCACACAGTGTTGTATTTATACATCAACCCAAACAGATATATATACACTCGTATGGAATTCTCAGTACAACAAAATAGCAGTGATATATATAATTATAGATATAAAGACCAGTATTTGTAAAGGTTAGACATAGACACATTTAATTGAAGAAAAAGTGACACACACATGTCCTATAAAGTGACATCACACAAACTTTACATGTTACACTAAACATCCTACATAATGACATAACAACACAGTCACCGTGTTACACAACAAGAGCCACTGACTGTAGTTCAAACACCGAAATGTTAAATGTTGGATAGAAAGAAAGACAGACTCAACAACCTACCCAGCCAGAACTCCCCGGTGACGTCACCAAAGCCGTCTTCATACTGAGTCCAGTTCCTGTAGAAGTCCACTGACCCGTCACGACGTCTCTGGAACACCTGACAGACAGGTTCAAAGGTCATTCGCAAAGTCACTGACAGGCCAAGCATCGTACAGCAGTTGAACTTGGTTAAAGGAAACACTCGCCCTCATCCTAACGGCTACGATGCCAGCGCCATGTGCGTCATTACCGACTCTCAGGTGAGTGCAAGCTGTTACCTGTCGGTGTTTGTGTCATGTTTGTCACACACTTATAACTGCAGACAACGTACCAGCCAACCTCCGCCACTGGAGTCCATGTCACACCACACTCTACTCGTCTCCTTCTTGTCTTTCAGTCGAATGAAGTGCGCACCAGACTTGGCTCCTGCTTTCTGCCATTCGCCGCACGACTCTGTTCCCATGGCAACAAAGCATTTCACTCACAAGAAAAAATTTGCACATGTAATGACAGTCGTTACTTGTGAGTAACTTACGACACTTTTACTATTTCAGGGATAAACATTCTCTGACAAATTCTTTGCGATCTTTATAAATATGACAGGATTTTAAGATATTTTCCTGACAAAAGCACTCTTATTGCAGTTCTAAAGTGTTTTCCAACCTACCTGCAACACGACACGTGACTTCCTGTACAGAAGAAATGGCGCCCACTGCACACAGACACCTGCTCGACGAACAGAGGCTGAATGGGTCAGGACAGTCCGTGTTTTGGGTACAAGACGAGTTGTACCAGGCTGGACCCGGGTAGGAGGCGGCTGACTTCAGGCAAGTTCTCTGGTAGTGAGTCCACCCTGTACTGGTCAGAGGAAACCATCCTGACACAGCCTCACGTGACGTCACATCATGAAGCACACAGCGCCCTCCTGTGTCTAAAACATGAAGTTATATTTAAAGTAGGAACAATATCTTTGTGCTAATCCAATCGAAAACTTAAATAACCAATATTTATAAACGAGAATCAGAGATGAAAAGAACTTTAACACAAGAGAAGACGTAGAGTGTTAAAGGACGAGGTAAGACATTTAAAGGGAGAACAAGTCACCAGGGACAAGTCTCTCGTACACACATCGCTATGTTGATAAACAAATGTCATCATACGCACCTCGAAAGTCAAAGGTTAAGCAATGATCAGTACTGACACACAGGTTCTTGCATGTTTTCAGGTTTGTTCCATCTTGAATGGCGAGAATATGTCCTTTTATTCCGCTTTCAGAATACTCCATAAAGGTGTCTTGTAGGTCACGTGGTCTGCATGCTACAACAGACCAATGTCATTGGTCAGTTACTGAATTACACACTTAGCATCTATGCTAGCGGTTCTCAACCAGCGATGTGTCTCCTGTGTGTTTTTTTTTTTGGAGCGTGTGACAGTGACTAGTGTTCACCGCGCGCTCTGGCGGAGTGAACTGTTTTAGTGCATTCCCAACGCCACCGCCTAGATGGTCTGTCGTACTGAATGTCTGGATTAAAGAATCGGGGAATCGGTGAAATTAAGTTCCTTGCCTAGACAAGGTAATAGCAAAGATATTTGTTAAAGTAGCATTTCTAAATTAATCACGAGGTGCCTTATTTTCTAACAGTAAATATATTCTCTTGAAGTTATGGTAATATCTGATAGGTTAAGTTGTAAATTCCTTAGATTAAATAAATCACCGAGTTACAGGAACTCCGAGAGGGCACCCACTAAAGTGGACGAGGTTTACCAGAGAAGTCCCTAACAGCCGCAAGGTCCAAGAGCCTTCCTATGCCTACTTCATCTGGAGTTTGACGTCGGGGGGCGGAGTGCAGTCCGTCGACGTCTGGAAGTGATATTCCGGGACCCAGTGTTCGGAATACGTAGCAGCTTGGAGTGTGTATTAGTGTGTTGCGGGAGTGTGTCGGTGTACCTGCACGCTCGCCGTGGACGGACTGAGTGATCCTGACGCCGAGATACGTCGGACATTTTGATGCTTGCTGAAGTGACTCTGGCAGACAGTAACATAGTCTTTATCAGGGAGACCCTTTGTACTCTGGACAAGGTTCCAGATTGATGCTCCGATCTCCGTTACAGGACTGATCAGCTGCCAATGTATTTTAGATGTTTTGACGAGTGAGAGGGAGAGACGTGTTTCATGCATTATTGAGGCAGCCGAGAAAAGTCTGTGTATCTGTACTCTTCGTGGCACTCTCTATTTTTGTTTACCATTTGTGTACGACCTGTTGACGGCTATCCGCCTAGAGTGGGCATAAGCACCAGCGCCCAGCGGGCTATGTTAGTAAAGTAAGATGAGAAGCCCATGGACAGATCGTTGTCTTGTGTGTTTGAATGCGCGTGAATACCGTGTGTGACGCGGTGTGTGACATTGGTGGGCACAGTCTCCAAGAAAGGCTGCGAAGACGTCGTCCTAATTACCTGGTCGCGAATGACCTGATTGGTCAGCAGAGGAGAAAGAACCAGTGAAGTTAGTGGATCGGACGTTTCTCGGACAGACGAGACCGAGCAGTGAGTGAGACAACAACTCTGGTGAGAGTTAACTTTGTGTTAACGGCCTACAACGTTCTTCAGTGGGAGGTTATCACTTGTATTCTGAGGTGTATGGATTCGATGCGAGTGTATCGACTTCACCCATACAAGTGATGTGGCATTGGCCACCGTCGATTACTCCTGAAGGATTATAGATTCGTCAACGATTATCGGCGTTGATCTGCAACGTTCAACCGTATACGGTGTAGTCCAGACATCACTTCGTATTCTATAGTGTGGTGTAGGTATTGAATAGCAGTGGGTACCAACATCGCACATAGGTTCGCTTCTCTATGCCAAAGCAAGCAGGCTCAACTGTTATACTTCTTGCAGATACAAACTTTGTTCTTCTGTTGTTGAATTGTAGTGATTTCCTCACGCGGTGTTGAAAGTTAGCTAAGGCTCCCCCCTCCTCCACCAGGCCTAGCCTAAGGGGGGGGGGGGTCGCGGACGTACCGGTGTTTGTCAGGGGGGGGGGGGGTCAGTAAAAGGTTGAGAACCGCTGGCATAAAGCTTGAAAACAGATGTTGAGTGGTACAGTTGAGCTTCTATCTTCTTTAAATGAGACACAAACCCAAGTATCGCCAATTGAGAATAAGGATTTAGGGTATCGATTTCCACCTAAATTCTGTATCTTTCCCACATTTCAAAGAAATATTATCAGCACACCCATCTATAGCAGTACCAACAAAATGGAAATATTCAACCTGGTCAGGTTAATGAAGCAACAAGACTTCTCTCGGTGCAACCATTGGTGGCGGATCATTCTATCCAAGGCAATTGTATATATATATATATTGTTTGTGGACTTTTAGAAGGCATTCGACAGTGTAGACATTGTACAAAGACTGGTCCTACATAGTTATTCACAATGGCAAACTTACTAAACCTTTCGTAATGAAGACCGGCGAAAGACAGGATTGAATATTATCACCAACAATCTTCCTGATGGTCATAAAACTGGAGTTTTCGCAAACTAACCCAAGACAACAGGCCGGTGGACCTTCACCAAACAGGTAGAGAACCTGGACTTTGCATAGGAAAGTAGTCTCCTATCTCATCAGCAACAACATCCAGAAACCCAACTTAGAGCATTATTCTTAAACAGTAAGACCCGGATCTTCAACATTAAAGTAAATGCAGTCCTACTGTATGGTTCTAAAATCCAGAAAGTGACAAACATAATCAACAACAAGCATCAGACCTTTACAAACGATGCCTACGCCATATTCATGAGAAACGATGGCCTGTGATCTGCAACAGCTTCGTGTGCAAACGAACAGGCAAAATCGCCACGAGTCAGGACATCAAAAATCTCAAATGCGGCTGTGTAGGACACACCCTGTGAAAACCATTATCTCTAGTTGTTGCCTCTGAAACTATTTGGTGGGTTTTATTCAACTTAAAATCATTGAACTGTCTGAAGATTAGGTTAGCGTTATATAAAGATTTTTTGGTAAAATTCGTATTACCTATCCGAACCATTCAATACTCACTATCAGAGCACGTGTAGTCACGAGTTGAGAAGAAGAACCCAGGTCGACAGCGGCACCTGTTTACAAAGCACATGGAGTTCTCCTGACGACACTCGTCGTCGATGACACAGGCGGCCTTGTACCAGTCGTTCAGCATGGAGGAGGGAGCAAGGCCTCTCGTCTGTCCACTTGTGATAATTCTTTTGACCATCAAGGAGACGAAGTACACGCTGACACCTGTTTCCTGTGTCAAGGACAGAAGTGAGTCTGTGTTGTGCGTGCATTTAATTAATGAACCTGAAGTGTCAATCAAGGTGAAGGCCACACACTGGGTATCTTGAATACAAGATGGGTAGCAGTCCTGTACGGAGGTGACAGGAGGGACGTCAGACAGAGAACTAGAGTTGACAACAATCATGGTGTTGTGCAGCTTTACAAATGTCTCCAGTTTGTCAACTAACATGATCGTCTGCCACTGACGGTCGGTGACTGCCCTGTGGATGTCGCCAGCACTAAACACTTGACACTTGCTGCCTCTGTTGTCCCTCGTACACAAAGGACAAAAACTCACAGCCACGCAGCCTGCAAGTTGATAACATTCCTCAAGACACTGGTCAGCGGACTCGGCAGCTCCATATTTCGTGTTACCAATCAACTTTGTAGAAAGCAGTGTCCTACCGGTATCTCTACAGTCAACTAACAGGTCTTTGCTCTTTAAACTCCGACAGTATTTGGTCTTGACAGCCATGATGTTCTTCTTGATCCTGTCGTGGTCAATGCCATAACCACCTGTAGGACTTGCGGCACCCATGAAGGTGTCTGAAAAGAGAACCTCCACAGAGGTCAAGTCATAGTCGATGACAGAGGGGTTATCTTTCGCTGCTGTCAACCACGTCGCGCTGTTACCGCCATCAGGTAGAGGAACACCGACAGCAAACGTTGTTGTCTTGTGATTTCGAAACTCTGCTATTGCTTTTTGCTGGTCAGAGGTCAAGTCCTCATGGTGTCCAAAAAGCGCAGGAGCAGAGTAGCTGGCAGCTGATGTCACTTGATCCTCTGTTAGAAGTCTGTAAACGTTATCGTCCATCTTGTAGATGACCGTTCTGGAAGCCCCAAAGCGGGCTCGTGACACGAAGTGTGTGCCGTAGGTGTCAAGGAACTCAAGGTACTTGTCGTCGTCATCAGTGTTGTTGAGTTTAATCATCCAGTCCGCAAACGACGGATGAAAAGATGGCGGTTCCGAGAGCAGAAGTGTCAGGTCGTACAAACTGCAGACAGCTGTGGAAACGACCAAGACGTGTTGTGTGAGTTGCGCGGACAGTTTGTGAAAGTGTTGGCTGGCCGAGAAGGGAGGCCCCCACTTATCAGCACCGAGTCGCGCGGTGCCAGTCAGCAGCGTGGTCAGGTCGTACGGCGTCTCCACCACCTTCGACGTAAACGACGTGACACATGACACATCGTGGGACAGAAGCACGCCACGTGGCACGCTATAGCGAAAGTCTGGGGTCACGTGAAACTCACCAGAAAAGATGGGGAGAGTAAAGCCCGGGTCACGTCCTGAGGTCAGAGGGCATCCCTTGAGACTGTTGTAGCCGAACAGCGAGTAGTCCATGCCTTGTAACTGTAGCATGACTTGTGCTTTGGGGACACTGCAGGAAGAGTTCATCATGGACTGTCATCAGAGTGTCAGTGACAATGTCATAAGGTGTATGAGACTGTCTGTCTCACTAAATGTCTGTGGCTGCTTGTCAGTCTGACATCTTAAACATGAGGAAAGGAGATTTAAAAATATTAAAGTATTTGTGTTTGTATGTCCTAGTCTGTGCTGTGTGTCTGTGTGAAAAGGAAGAGAAGTGACAAACGTTGTTAAAGTAATGTAGCAACTAATTAAAATCCGTTCTAATTTTCTTGCATTAGAATTTCACATTTCATTGTTTTCTTAGAATTCAATAGTCCGCTGATGTTATAAAATAAGCAATGTCCACCCGACTAGTAACTAGAAGGATATAAACAAACTATTTATAGTGATCAATAAAGGACGATTAGTTACTAGTATATGAAAAAAACTAATTTTCTAAAGAAAAAACTATATAGAAATGCTAACGTAAAATGTCAAAAGTTTGATAATTTAATTTTATTAGCTTTATTGTTACAATTTTTTTTTTTGATGGACAGAATGTCTGCTATTTAGACACTGTAGAAACATAATACCCTTTCGCAAAAAATGGTCTTTAAAATATTTACCCTAAATATTTACTTAATATTTACTCTGTAACAGCATGTAGTGGCTGTATCCAGACGCCCTCACCTACAAGTTCAATGTGCTGTACACAACATTCAGCTACACCAGTAACACATTATCAGCATGTCAGACAACATATTTGTGTTTACTATGACCATCATTGACATACCTTCCTTTGTTGAAGGCTTCAAGACAAGAGGCCATAGAAAGAAGTATGAAGGGTAAATTCATTGTTGTCAACAGGTTAACCACCTGTAAGGACAATGGTAAACATAATGTACAATTTGTGTAGTAACTGAAGTATACAAACTATTATTAATAATATAAAATTAAAGTTGAAATTCTTACGGATATTAGTCATGTTCCATTACTAGGAGTAACGTGAACAACAACGGTAACAAGAAAAATACTATAAAAATTAGTGAAAAGAAAAAAAGAAGAAGGAATAATGAGAAAAGAACACTTTGACAAAACTATGTAGTTTATTTACCTACTTATCAGAGTGTTCAATGCACTTTACAAGATTAAGGCTCAAACACAATTTAAGACAGATTTTTGTTGGAAGGAGGTAGAAAATGTACTCAGGTCCGGAGCACTGAAGGAAGAAGACGTGACTGAGTCACGACATGTAAACCTGAGTTGAGATTACATAGTAGACCAGGGTAGTGGCCGTCCACGCTGGATGCGGCGCGGTACTGACCCCTTGTGGACTAACCTCGCCTAGACGAGGTCTGACAACTTTTTTCTGTTATTTGTCATTCGACTTAGAACTCACACAGATTTCGAGGTTGTAAACACGAAGATATGAGATAAAGATGTCTGAATTGGAAAATAGGGTTTAGAACAGTAGTAAAGTGTAACCTCGACCTACAGGTTTTATTTGTACGGGCTGAAGGAACATGATTCTTGATCGCCTTCGGTACAACACCGTTAGACGTAGGACTGCGAGTATCGTCATAGATAACTATTACTTTGAACAGTCCCCCGGAGGTAAACATTGCATTGTTACTAACAAGTATTATTGTCAAAATGTTGAGCAACTTGATAATGAAATGAACATAATGTGAACAGCCTCAGACTTTGCTGTGTGTTGAAAGGACAAACAACTGTCTGGTGCGAGTGTTGGATGAACCATCCGTACTGTCACACACATGATGCACCCTGTGAAATCATTCTAGCACACTGTCTATGATGTCATAAGAAGTACAGGTCATTACACTGACACTGAGACCAGTCAGAGCTCAGTCACCTGCCTGGCTGTTAGTCTCATTTCCACTGCAGAACTTCAATGTATATCATCATATCCTGGGGTCAGACCTTCGTGACTCTTACAGACCTTTAGAGAGAACTTGTGAAATGATCTGCTTCAGTGATTCGTTGATGATGGTATGTAC
>SRHC01001757.1:21636-39728 GCA_004794325.1 Pomacea maculata | reverse complement strand
CCCCCCCCCCCCACCTCCAGGGTGGCGCGCCCAACAGTTTGAGAACCGCGGGGTTAAACAGCAAACACACCTTAGGTTGTACACAGTAACAGCCATCACATCTGCTAACTTAACCTCTTAACAGTTCTGTACATGTTCACCTGTCAACTCACCATATGTCGTAGGAGGCGCCACAGTCTCACACAGGTGATCGTCGGGACTCACTTTCTTAAATACCATTTGTACCGAGCCTTCAGCCAATGAGTCATTTGCTGCACGTGATGGGCGAGCGCTGGAAACCGATCTGAGATCCATTTTATTTTATTGCTGTAGATAATTAGAAATTGAAGATTAGTTCGCAGCATCTAATCAAAACACATCTGTTTATTAAGTTCATTTTCTTGCAGTTAAAGATGGGGCATCAAATATTTTTCCTTTCGCATGACGATTAAGGACAAAGTCCACATCACATATCGTACAATATTTGAAGCAGCACATGGGCAAATAGTTCTTCTTTCTTTGGCATATTGTCGTATTTAAGAGGCAATGCTGATAGACATTGAGAAGATCACAGATGAGTAAAGAGTATTTTTAGGGGTTTGTATGCAAGACCAGGACAGGCGGAATGAAAGTTTTCCTTGGTGTTGTGTTGTGAATGGCTGACCAAACATGTTACAAGAGTGTGATATATTCACCGGAATACTTATGTGCGTTTTCTTTATTTGTGTCGTTTTCGTGCAAGACCTCGAAAGGGGCAGCATCCAGTGAAAGTTTCGTAAGAGACAAAGTTTATTATCGCTGTGTCTATCATCTGGACAATAAAACAAATTGTGGACGACGGTTGACCTACGTATGACGATCAGGTTTTGCTGACGGCAAAGAAAATGGACAAAGCTCATTTAGTCCTTGTGCAGTTTCTTCACTGCCAGAGAAACCTGATCGACACACGCATGTGAATTGTTGTCCGCACCTTGTTTTATTGTGCAGACGACAGACTTTATAATCGTGTTTGTGTCTCGTCTCGTTAACACTCATTTAGCCCTTGTCCATTGACTTCACTGCCAGCGACACCTGATGACCACACGTATGTGAACTGTCGACCTCAGCTCGTGTTACGGTCAAGACGATATACACAGCGGTAATAATTTAGTATTGATGCGCATGCGTAGACCATACCTTGACGATCGTTCTATCTCAGACATTGAAGCACGTGACACAGGTAACCAACCAAATGCGTACAGGTATCACCCGTCACGTGCTCTTCTGAGTGCTGTTCGTCCTACAATGAACCTTACATTCATATTGCTCAATATTTCCCCACTTATTCTGATGACTCACTTAACACGCATTTGTTTAGCCATGATTTCAAGATTTAACGAATTTCTATTTCCTCCCACCCAACCCGGGAGATCACTAGTCAAGAGCTGGGTTGGTGCCCCTGTACTGTTTGTGTGTGTGTTCATATTGGTGATTAAAGAAAGATTTTTGTGAAGTTTTGTGCCGCGTGCTAGTGTGTATATCGCCATATGACAGACATGCTCTTTTAGCATAAAATAAACATCGGTCATGCGTGCATACAGTCTTGAGTGTGTTTCTCACACAGGTGAGAGCAGGTGAGTCTTCAAATATTTCTACCTTGTTGTTGTTACAGTTGATTACTTGGATTCCTGAGCAGCATGATGTAATGAAAGAACTCTAACAGCTGATAGACAACTCAGCAGATGTAGCATAGTTTTGTAGGATATTACAGAATGAATAAAAAGTTGAGTGACAAAAGGTATCTTCAGTAATGTGTCGGTTTTTGTTGGGTATTTAAGTCTGTTTGTCTCTGTATGTCTGTCTCTCGGACCTAAAGCCATTGCTTTAAGCTCCTTTAAGAAAAGGAATTCTGAGCGTGATTGTTGTACAGCTCCATTCAATATCTGACAACATTTGTATTTATTACTTAGCGTGACTGTATATTCATAAAAGTTCAGCTGTAAGTTAGACATTATTAGCTACCTTACTGACCACAGAATTAAATGATACATGCATTCATGACTAACGTAGCCCCCACCCCCATTGTTACCCGAAGTCCCGCACCCCGCACAGAGCAGGACACCCAGTCCCAGCAGAAGACGCGCCATCACATCACGTGACCGGTAACATGCAGTACAGGGTGGCAACACACACAAACAGTCTTAGTCCTCGCTAGTTCCGATGTCTGTAAGAAAAAAAATATATATACCAAATAATAAACAATTTCGGGGCTATTTGGTCTCTCTTCTTTGGTCTCTCTCACACTCAAACCCACTTACACATTTATATATAGCAGGCGAACTTGTCAACATCGCTGTCAACGCCCTAGAGTTCCAGAAATTATTATAATTGTATAAATTGTATTATTTGTGTCTCACCTTCACTGTTTGTGTAATATCACATGCTATATTATCCAGCTGACACTTCTTGACAGTCGATTATGGAGCAGAGAGTCTGACAGCCTGCTGTCAGTAACATTGTAAGTGTGGCTGAACTCATCCCTGGAGAGGGAAGCTTAAATGAAAAAGATCCCACAGGGCAAAGTTCATTATATATATATATAAGAGAGAGAGAGACGCCTTTGTTTTGTCATCATCAATTGTTGTCATTACCACTACCACAATCGCCCCCACAGCCGCCATATTGCAAGTACCAGACCTGTAAAACAGTCAGACAGATTATAATAAGAAACATAAATAATAATGTTAAAAATACATAATGACTTGGAAGCACTGATCTTGCACTGAAGACGTGAAAAAAATTAAGGCAAAGGTCATTGGAATAAAATTTAAACTTTACAGCTAAACACTTTCTCATGAAAATAATATTGTCAACAAACATGTTTAGTAAAGTAAATGAAATTATTACAACAGTTATTGTGTAGAACAGGGATGCCCAACCTACGGCCCGCGGGCCATATCCGGCCCGCGACGCGGTGCCATCCGGCCCGAGAAACTTCTGCCCACAGTGCAGGAAATCGGCATGTTAGTAATAATAATAAAAAAAACGAAAAAAAACGAAAAAAGGGAAGAAGAAGTATTTATCCCCACGTAGGGGCGTCTCTCAATCTTTTTTTCGATGGACGAACATTTCTATTCAGTGCTCCGACTTGGTGTCTCTACGATGAGGCCGGACATTCAGAAGTTGGTTTCGTGAAAACAACTTCAAATATCTCACTAATTACTACATAATTAATGGTAAGTACAACTTGTTTCTAATAAAAATGTTATCTGCTTTATTTTTTTTTTCGTTTTTGTATTTTTGCGGTGAAGTTGTCAGAGATACAGCTGTCCGAAATGGATATGGCCCGCAGGCCGAAAAAGGTTGGGCATCACTGATGTGGAATAATAAACACACAAAGACACTGGTATAAGGATGCTGTGTACTGACATGATAGGTGCTGGGCAAATGTGTTTAGTGTTTTACTGGTACTCTGTGTGTATGTGTGTCAAGTTTTAGTTTACAAGGTGTCATGTTGCAGTGTTGTGATGTGTGTAGTACTGTTGCTACTCACAGACTCTGTTTAAAAGTGTCGACCGTTGTTTGCCTTCAGTCAGCTTGTGAGTCACCTCCTGGCTGTGAGTGATTGTAGTGATGATGACAGACCGAGAACCAAGTGAGTAAAAAAAAAAGAACTCAACTGATCATTTGAATACTGACAACTGTTTTCTACGTTTGCACTTTAGACAGTACTTTTTTCTTACGAAGCCACAAGAATACGACAGTAGTATATATATATATTGTTAAGTATGATGTTAAGTAATTTCAATGTGTTTTATAATAATATTAAACTAAAAAGAAATATAATGACCTAACTAAGAATTAGAACAGAAAACAAAGCTATGTGTTTGTGCCCATTGTGCCGACAATCATAAGACCAAACCTACATGGACACATTCACTGTCCAAGACAATGACCAGCAACATACCTGTGTGACAGCTGTGGCAACGAGTTTGTCCTCGAGTACAGACTGAAGGCCAGTGTCACAGTCAGAACCTAAAAATATCAAAATGACAAAAAACACACAAATAACTAACTTTAAAAAGTAAACAGATAACTAATCTCTAGAAATTGCTATGCCAAGAAATATTATGAAATAATATCATGAAAGCAATAAGGTCTCTTGATTCAATTAAACGACTTGTCTCAGGTAAAAAACTACAAAAGTGTGAAACTCTAATTGTAAAAGGAAGATTTAAATTTTGTTAATAATGCTAGTGAATATACTAATATATAATACTAATACATTTGTACATTAATCAACACATGTGGTGAACTCACTGTCCACTCACTAAATAATTTGAAGTTTGCCAAGAGGCCGTCTGTTGACTGGTATCATACTTACCTGTAAATGTAACAAATCCTTCAGTACAACCTGTGGACAACAAACACACTGGCACGTGGGCATCAGAGTAGGTTTCAGTAGGAGTTTCCATCATTTAAATACTCTCTGGGGGCTGCCACCACTTGCAGAATGTCGGCTAATTGCTTAGAAACAGAGCAGAAAACAAGGACCTCGTGTATGGGGAGCCACTCAGGCCATAATTAGTGAGTTGTAGACACAGGTGGACGTGTTGATTATCTCAGTACAAAGCTGTGAGTTCAATAGCCAGACACGGACATGACACTGAGTTGTGTTTGTAAGTGTGACCAGAGTGTATTCAAGGTGAGTAGTTGTGTTTAAGTTGTTATTGCATCACGTGCTAGATGATAGATGTCAGCTGTGACGACAACAGCAGCAACAGACGGACGTTTACTGTGAAGCGTGTGGTCTACAGACTCGCCTGCACTTGAACACAATGCCAGTGACAAGGGATGTAAGTGGCTAGCAAGACAAGGGCCACTGTTGTGTAATAGGTCAAGACACTCAACACGGGTCACGGCGGCCCTTCATGAACTCACTCACACGAGAGCCTCACTTCCGCTTCCTCCTGAGGCCGGCCTTGACCCTGCATGGTGTGGAGTCTTGAGGTCAGTGAGAAAGTGGAGTGGCTGGTATGGCAGTGACACCCTCACACCCTCCTCCTAATGTGTTTTTCTTCTCTCCCTCCCTCTCCTTCTCTCTTCATCTCCTTTAGTCTGTTTACATGTTGACTCAATGTCACGTTGCCAGGCAGCCTCAATATTTTTTAACATTGTCTAAAACAAGCTTTGCTTTTTAAACTGACTGTTGATTGTTTATGTCCATTTTCTTTTGATAATGATTATATATATTCAATGCGTTTTTAGCGGCTTTATTACTTTAAATAAATTATTTTATTTTGTTAACCTGAGCTAAGACACATTAAAAACATTACATTATTAAAACTTCCCGTAGAACTGTTCAGACAAGGCCGCTGTAATCCTAGTAGCGAGAGAAGGTTGCCCCTGTTCCTTGTGTCTTCCTGTCTGCCTCCTTCCATCCCACTGTTCCCAGTGTGTTCAAGAGCAATGTCGCCCACTTGTTATCAGGAGTCTCATTGTGCAGAGGACTCTAGTGTCGGCCTTTTCTACTCTTGTCGTCTGTTGTGTGGTGAACACAGGGAAAACACTTTTCCTTCACTCCATCGTGTGTGCAGTGGCATGATGCTGATGTGCGCCGTTCTTCCCCTTATAATAATTTGAATTCAAACTTTGTTTTTCCCATCTTTTTGCTTTTATTTTAGTTTTCAGAGTATGACGTCCTAACTCTACAGGTGGTGGGAAAGTGGTTAGTCAACCGAAAGACCAGACTCTTTGCTACATCTTCCCAGTTTTATCACAAAGCGTGAATACTGGCCCCGGGAAATCATACAAGTGGGCGAGAGTTAACCTCAGTGTTCACTACCCTCGTCAACACAAAGTTGAAGGGAACCATATGTACAATACTCACACGTAGATCACACAATTTACCGCGAAACTCACGAGCTTCCATCCCTGATGTTCCCCGAACACAAAACTCGACGTGTGATGTAACCTATATGAAAAAAACAAACTCATCTAGGGGAGTGCCGAGTGCTATCCGTTCTAAGTGTACTTCCATTATTCCAGTGCTGTTACCTCTCTGTGTCTCTACCATTCCCTAACACAGGAATCAACTTAGCTCTGATGTTTAAAGCTGTTCTTGTTTTTGTGAGTTCACAATGATGGTTTGGTGAAGTCCAGTATTTCAGCCGACAGTCACGGCAATTTGAAGACTTTCCCTAGAAAGCGTTGCCCTGACTGTCCGTCGTCCTTTCTGCCTGATCTGTCAACCTCATCAGAGAGCGACAACTGCTCTCCCGGCGACACGGAGTCGGGCCTGTCGCAGTCCAGGGACACACACGTGGTGTCTGTGACGACTGCAATGCCACCTACATCCGCTGATACAATGCCATGTCCAAACAAGGTTTTCCTGCTCTGTAGAGTGCGGCGAACCCAGCAGACGTTCTCCTCTACAACGACAAATACTGTCTTCACGTCGAGCGTCTACCTCTCACAGGTAGTGCCAGTCCTTGGCTTCTGACACAACTTACGGCTGTCTCCAACTTGTAACACCTCTTCGCTCCTACCGCCTACGACACCTGTACACTGTCACACACCCCCATTTCCTTGTCCATGGGCCATCAAGCTTGTACACAAGCCACCCTAGACTTTAATCAGGAACGACTATTAACTCCCCAATGTTACTACATTAAACTCTTAATGACAGGTCGTGCTACACCCTACATACATACTGTACACACCCACCCAGTCGCATCACTCCCCCTCCTACAGAAAGTTTAATCATGTGACCTCCCTGTTTTAACAGCTGCTTTCCCGATTAACTATTGTTGTCTTCTGCTGGAGTAAGGCGCATGATTCTATTGTGATCACGTGACCGCAACAGATTCTGGTACTTCTACCTACAGCCTGTAGAGAATTAGTCAGTTAGCAGTTTAACGCGCAATACCTTCTGAAGAGGGGTCCAGAGGCCAAAGGTCATCGCGCGCAGATGGCCACGGAGCGTTGGAAAAGGACACTCACACTGACAACCTATTGTTATGTTTATCATAAGACACTCGGATCACCTGGAAAAAGGAAACTAGAGATCAAAGCGAGTGTAGGTGAAGGTGAGGTCGGAGGACACTGACAGCCGCAGTCCCCCTTCTCTCTCTCTATCAACATGCTGTGCTGTGTGCTGGTCTACACACCAGTAGTCGTGACACTAACGACACATCTCTGGCTGACATCCGTCCATCACAGCGACATCTTTAGACGACAAACGACTGTCACATGACACAGACACAAGGCCGCAAAAGGGGGGCAGCACCGTCGCTAGATGACAGGTCAAGGACCGACTGGTCAAGAAACTGTACAGGTGTTGTACCCAGGGTCGTGTGTACCTTTAGGCAGACTAGACAGACGCACAGGACGCCGCCATGTAGGGAGGGACGCAAACACGTCCTGCTTGTTTTAAAGATGACTAATATTAGCAAAAATATTATTTTCAAAGAATTACATTAGCAAGGTACCTTTCATGTCCTTGCAGTTTGACCACCATGATGTTTGCTCAGTATTTGTATTACAGGAAAATGCCATTATTCAAAGTTTCATTTGCTGTGACCAGCTCACCAGCGGGGAAGTAGAGAGCGGAGGGGACGGCAGAGGGGCGGCGATGGTGGATGGGAAAGGGGCTGACAAGGAGTTGGGCACAAAGTGTCTGCTGTCTGCGAGTTTCTCAGTTCATGTTACAGGAAAACCCAAGTAGTTGAGAGCGCACGTGAAGTGACCAGCTAACGAGCGGGGAAGGGGGAGGAGGAGGGAAGACAGAGGAGTGGGGGCAAGGCGGCGGTTTTATATTGGAAAGCGGTTGGTCAAGGGGGATCCCTAGGATGGATGGGGCCACACGACAGCCTCACTTTTCTCTATTCTATTCCAAGTCGGATGAAGTTGGAAATGCATATGAACTTTGAACCCTAGGGAACTTGGCGAATGCTACGACTGCGTTTGTAGTTAATAAGAGTATTGAAGCCTTTCACTACAAATATCAAAGATGAGTTAGTTGAGGCTTTACAGTAATAACGTACACCTCCTACATGTACTATACACTATTCAGATACACTATCCACATACACTCTGTTTAGTTGACGGTGTGGGTGTGGGTGTCAGTACCACAGCCTGTCCTCTCTCAGCGCCTGTGCTGCTCTCTATGTCCCCATGTCAAAGTAATGAGTGCGACTGTCACACAGGCTGCATGATGTCTGTCAGTGGACTGAGGTGTGTGAGCACCACACCGACCTACAGAGACAGATAGCCACGAGTCACCTCCGTCTGCAGGTGTGCGGCGAGTAGACTGTAGGTAGAGAGGCGACATTGGAAACTGTACCTGAGACTGAGTAGAGTGTGAGACCGACATTGTTTCTACAAGACTGTAGAGCACCACAGGGAGGACTGTATGTCAGTTTGTACAGTAACACAAAGTACAGCTGTTTATGTTTTCACGTGTACCACTCACATAGCGTGTGACCCGGGAGAAACAAGCTCAAACAGGGGGCAAGTATAGTGACCCTGTGTTGTCCTGTGTGTTTTCACGTGGACTGGTACAGACACTGAGACATACACAAGCTCGCGAGCAGCGCGCGGACACACACACAGACACACACACACACACACAGACACACACAGACACACAAGCGCGCGATGTGCACGTGGGGCGAAGTGTCGTCGCGAGCCGTTTTCCGCGTCGCTAAACCTTTAGCATCTCACATCGCTCTTGACGAAAAAGATCAGATACGCTACATTGTATGTGTGTGGTATATACAGTATTTTGTTGTATTACAATCTATTTGATGTGTTTCATTGATCTTCAGTTTTTGTTACAAATAGTATTTGAGAAGGCAGCAAGATCAGTGTCATGACAGTGACTAGCAAGCGTCTTTGACAGAAAAGAACAAAGTGTTTGTGAGAAACGCTTGTGAGTGCAGCGTACAAAGTCTTTAGTCTGTAGATAACATGACAACATTGGTACTGCACACCTGTGTTTATTTGTACCGTTATAATTTAGGTGAAACAGGTCACACATGTCTATGTTTATGTCGTTGTCAGCAGTAGAAGGAAAGAGAAACGAAGATAATCTACCGACATATAAAAGCCGAGAAGGTGAACTGGACAAATATACTGACTGGCCTGATACATGTTGACTCGACTGATGCACTGTACAACATGTAATACATACTTGTAATATATACTGCTGCTTACATCAAACAGTTGTATACAGCTACTTCCTACTTGTTATTATTTGTGTAGATATGCCTTCAAAGACTGTCACTAGTGACAACGTGACTTGTGTCACAACTAAGAAACTGTCACTGGAGGCTTTGGATGTTTACAGCTTCTCGTGACTCGGTTAATAATCCGGCCAACCGTTCTTTGGGTACTCGCCTGCTGGATCGTCACACACACTGTCACGACCACGTCACACACTGACGTCACTGCCTCACACGCGGTGTTCACGCGCATTCGAAGAACACAAACACAACAATTTGTCCGGGGGCTTCTCGTCTTATCTTTACTAAAATAGCCCGCTGTCGTCTTTACCTTAAGGTTTCTTTTCTTTTCGCTCTTACTTATCCTCTCTCTTGGAGGAGAGATGACAACAGGTCGTATACATACAAACATCAAAGTAAAGATTAACACCTATAGAATGAAGTTGCACAAACTTTTCTAACTCAACCAGCACCAAGAAACGGAGCGCCGCTCTGGAACTCGGTCCAGAATACAAATGGCCAACCTGATAATTTGTAGGAAGTTTGAAAACACTTACTGTTACTGTCCGCCAGTGTCACTGAGACTCACGAAGAAAGTCAGACGTAATCTCTGCGTCAGGAACGCTTCCACTCAATCCACGACGATCGTACAGGTTGACTTACACACTTTTTACACACATATTCCACCCGGATCTCCGTAGGTGGCACGCACACACTTCAAACTGCTATTGCCAACGCTGGGGTCGCGGAGCAACACTTCAGGACGTCGACGGACTGAATTCCGCCATGGATGCCCGACACACACGCAACTGGAGGACTCACTCTCTCCCCCCTTGGCCCTGGACAACACCTTCGTGAGTTCCCTGTCGTCTGCTCCCTTCCTTTTTCTTTTCTCTGCAAACGTAAAATAAATACTAAAATTGCGTCAGATTATGACGTCAGATTATGACGTCAGACCACGACGCATTAAACTCGCTCACACACGGTAAGGTCAATAATCCCTGCCTACCTATTTGTAACCACCTGCTCCTAACACACACACTACAAACACTACACACGCACTACACGCACTACACACACTATACACACTACACTAGTAGTGATCGGTGAATACAGGATTGTGAACGATGACCAATGACCAGGGACTATATATAGTACAGCAACTGTTGAAATTGGACTACTGTGTGAACATTTATGATGCGAAAGACAGCAAGAGAGCTCAGTTTGTGTTTTGAATTACGTGTGGACATAATTGTAAACCGTTTCTGTACTCTATATACTCTTGTGTATGTACTCTTATATGTACTCTTTTTTATTACATTCTTTTCATTCATATGTATTAAACTATTTCTCGGATTTGGTGACTGGACATGGAGTGATTGTGAGTGCATGTGATATCTTAACTACAGGTGGGATCATTAATATAATTTTTTTAAAGGGAAGTAACCGTGAGTTCGTCATGAAGTTATGTCCTTTAGTAAAATGAGTAAATAAGTGACAACAATATTGCTGGCAATTTTAATTCCTTTTATAGCAATATCAATTTGCTCTTGATAATAATTATTTTTGTTTGTTTGAAAGTCTACTTATCTTAAAGTGTAAACTTTCAGTTAAATACAGGGAAAACAAGAACACAGTAGTGTAGTGACTATAGGGTTTGTCAGCCTAATATAGTGTATTGACTTGTGTTTTTCAGCAGATATAGCGTAGTGACTAATAATTTTTAGCTTGATATAGTGTAGTGACTAGTGTTTGTTAGACTGATATAGTGTAGTGACTAGTGTTTGTTAGACTGATATAGTGTAGTGACTAGTGTGTGTTAGCTGATATAGTGTAGTGACTAGTGTGTGTTAGCTGATATAGTGTAGTGACTAGTGTGTGTTAGCTGATATAGTGTAGTGACTAGTGTTTGTTAGTTGATATAGTGTAGTGACTAGTGTTTGTTAGTCTGATATAGTGTAGTGACTATTGTTTGTTAGTCTGATATAGTGTAGTGACTAGTGTTTGTTAGCTGATATAGTGTAGTGACTAGTGGTTGTTAGCTTATATAGTGTAGTGACTAGTGGTTGTTAGCTGATATAGTGTAGTGACTAGTGTTTGTTAGTTGATATAGTGTAGTGACTAGTGTTTGTCAGCTCATATAGTGTAGTGACTAGGGTGGAGCGCCGAAAGCGTCATCCTGCCGGTGGTTGGTCGGCTGATGCTTTGCCTCTATCTGAGTACAGCGGTCGTCTAGTGTTTGGAGGGCTGGGGTAGCATGGCCTGTCCTCGTATTGTTTGGCGATTGTGTGGGTGTTGAGTGGGAGAAATGGGGTAGTCTGGGGGAGGGGGCGCAGTTTGGTTACGACAATGGGGCGGGAAGGACGCTGGGGTTCCTGAGGAGTGGGGTCTGTGTTTTTCTTACAGACTGGGTGGTGTCCTTTTTCGTCTAACCAGGGGTGCAGAAAAGTGACGTTTGATGCTCACTTCCAGCCACTGCTCCCTCTGGTGTTGGGATGTACACTGTCTCTCAGCCATCCCGTCTTGAGTTGTCCAGAGAGCGCGAAGATCAAATCGCTGTTCACATAATGCAGGGATGCCCAACCTACGGCCCGCGGGCCATATCCGGCCCGCGACGTGGTCCCATCCGGCCCGCGAAACTTCTGCCCATAGTGCAGGAAATCGGCATGTAAGTAATAAAAAAAAAATCTATAAAAAAAAACCGAAAAAAAGGAAGAAGAAGTATTTATCCCTAGGTAGGGGCGTCTCTCAATCTTTTTTTTAAAAGGACGAACATTTCGATTCAGTGCTCCGAGTTGGTGTCTCTACGATGCAGCCGGACATTCAGAAGTTGGTTTCGAGAAAACAACTTGAAATATCCCACTAATCACTACATAATTAATGGCAAGTACAACTTGTTTCTAATAAAAATGGTATCTGCTCTATTTTTTTTTCTTTTTTTGTATTTTTGCGGTGAAGCGGCCCGCGACACGCGTGTCATAAATGGATATGGCCCGCAGGCCGAAAAAGGTTGGGCATCACTGACATAATGGGATCCTGCCTGCTATGACGGCCTGCGTGTTTGTATTTGATTGGACGATGCAGGATGTGATGTGAGGATGATGGTCCTTGTGCAGAAGGATGGAGGACATCTTGATCGTTTCTCTGGGGAGGCACCTTGTCAGTTGGAAATGACACTTTGCTAAGCTTCCTGACTAAAAATGTCTCCTCCTCTACAGACATTGACGCCAACATGTATGACTAAGGTGGTGATTTGTGTTGTTGTTGTGGTGTCTCGTAAGGCCGACGACAGCTTGCTGTTGTTACAGCCAGATAGCGTTGTGATTATTCAGACGAATGATCAGAAATAGATTTTTCAGGTACTTTAGTACACAGTCAGTGTTGGTAACTTGTCACACAAAGTACTTGTGGACTTTATAGATGTCACAATGCGACATATGACAGCTTCCAACATGGTCCAACATAAATAGTTATAGCTGTCACACATACCACCAACTTCAAACAGCAATATCTCCAAAACTGATAAAGACAGACACTGAGTTCTTGCTTTGTGAAATTTATTTTTACTTTCGTGAGAACATAAAACTAGTCGTTTCTTAAAAAAATTAATTGTAGGTGTGTTGGTACCTATTAATAATGTAAAAGTAAGACCTGTTTATATTTGAAACAGCTTAGTTTATCCAATGAAAATCAAATCTGAAAGAAATAGTACAACAGCTGTATATTACAATCACTAAGCAGTATCACGAAAATAAAGAACTAAAGTCCAGTAGACTGCACTGAGGTGACGTCACGAGTGTCACGTGTGGTGTAGAGTAGACTGAGGGTGTAAGCAGTGAGAGTACAGGAGACAAGGCGGTGTTACAGTGGTTGTACTTTCATCTCGCTGAAGGTGAAGCTCGTCCAGTCACCGTGGATGTAATCCCAGCAGATGCCGTCAAGACCCGCGGCCCCGTCAGCCTTGTATCGGCCGTTGAGGTTGGAGTTGCCACACGCGCTGTACCACCAGGCGCCGTGATACGCAGAGGCACAGTTGCTAAACGGCCAATCGTCGTTTTCTTGATCATAGGTTGAAAAACTGTAGCCACCGATATCCGTCATGCCTTCACCTTCAAAAATACACAAACACGTGTTATGCTTATATAGACATCAAAACCACATCTATTATCACTTTGAAACAGAACGTGCACAGCAAGTGACAACAGAAAAAGAGGGCACACAGAAAATAGGAAATACATATGGCTGCAAAAGACAGCGACACCCACAAAAGAACTCCGCTCAACACAGTGCGAAATCACCGAGAAGTGGAAGCACTTTTTTTACAACGACGACGTACCCGCGTTACCCGAGTAGCCGGACACAGTCAGTGTGTAGTTTGTCTCAGGACCGTCCACCCTGAATGACGTGTACTCAGCGTAGTGACGTTCTCCGGTAACCTCGGCAAGGTCAACACGCAGTCGCATGGACTGGACTGTGGTCAAGTAATGAAGCGCGGACAAGCCTGAAACAGGATAGTGACTAGTGTTTGTTAGTTAATATAGTGTAGTTACTAGTGTTTGTTAGCTGATATAGTGTAGTGACTAGTGTTTGTCAGTCTGATACAGTGTAGTGACTAGTGTTTGTTAGCTGATATAGTGTAGTGATTAGTGTTTGTTAGCTGATATAGTGTAGTGACTAGTGTTTGTTAGCTGATATAGTGTAGTGACTAGTGTTTGTTAGCTGATATAGTGTAGTGACTAGTGTTTGTTAGCTGATACAGTGTAGTGACTAGTGTTTGTTAGCTGATATAGTGTAGTGACTAGTGTTTGTTAGTTGATATAGTGTAGTGACTAGTGTTTGTTAGCTGATACAGTGTAGTGACTAGTGTTTGTTAGTCTGATACAGTGTAGTGACTAGTGTTTGTCAGCTGATACAGTGTAGTGACTAGTGTTTGTTAGTTAATATAGTGTAGTGACTAGTGTTTGTCAGTCTGATATAGTGTAGTGACTAGTGTTTGTTAGTCTGATATAGTGTAGTGACTAGTGTTTGTTAGTCTGATATAGTGTAGTGACTAGTGTTTGTTAGCTGATATAGTGTAGTGACTAGTGTTTGTTAGCTGATATAGTGTAGTGACTAGTGTTTGTTAGTCTGATATAGTGTAGTGACTAGTGTTTGTTAGCTGCTATAGTGTAGTGACTAGTGTTTGTTAGTCTGATATAGTGTAGTGACTAGTGTTTGTTAGTCTGATATAGTGTAGTGACTAGTGTTTGTTAGTCTGATATAGTGCAGTGACTAGTGTTTGTTAGCTGATATAGTGTAGTGACTAGTGTTTGTTAGCTGATATAGTGTAGTGACTAGTGTTCGTTTGCCTGATATAGTGTAGTGACTAGTGTTTGTCAGTCTGATATAGTGTAGTCACTAGTGTTTGTTAGCTGATATAGTGTAGTGACTATTGTTTGTTAGTCTGATATAGTTTAGTGACTAGTGTTTGTTAGTTGATATAGTGTAGTGACTAGTGTTAGTTAGTTGATATAGTGTAGTGACTAGTGTTTGTTAGTCTGATATAGTGTAGTGACTAGTGTTTGTCAGTCTGATATAGTGTAGTGACTAGTGTTTGTTAGCTGATATAGTGTAGTCACTAGTGTTTGTTAGCTGATATAGTGTAGTGACTAGTGTTTGTTAGCTGATATAGTGTAGTGACTAGTGTGTGTTAGCTGATATAGTGTAGTGGCTAGTGTTTGTCAGCTGATACAGTGTAGTGACTAGTGTTTGTCAGTCTGATATAGTGTAGTGACTAGTGTTCGTTAGTCTGATATAGTGTAGTGACTAGTGTTTGTCAGTCTGATATAGTGTAGTGACTAGTGTTCGTTAGTCTGATATAGTGTAGTGACTAGTGTTTGTTAGCTGATATAGTATAGTGACTAGTGTTTGTTAGTCTGATATAGTGTTGTGACTAGTGTTTGTTAGTCTGATATAGTGTAGTGACTAGTGTTTGTCAGTTGATATACTGTAGTGACTAGTGTTTGTTAGTTGATATAGTGTAGTGAGTAGTGTTTGTCAGCTGATATAGTGTAGTGACTATTGTTTGTTCGACTGATATAGTGTAGTGACTAGTGTTTGTCAGCTGATATAGTGTAGTGACTATTGTTTGTCAGCTGATATAGTGTAGTGACTAGTGTTCGTCAGCCTGAAAAAGACCTCAACTAACAATCTCATACTCTTGTAGGTAAAACAAAGAATTGTCAAGGAAAATGTGAATGAGGTCTTTGCACAAACTAATTCACTTTCAATCAATTAGGAGAAGACCAATGCACTGACAACCTACCCAGCCAGAACTCCCCAGTGACGTCACCAAAGCCAGCCTCGTATTGAGTCCAGTTCCTGTAGAAGTCAAGTGAGCCGTCACGACGTCTCTGGAACACCTGGTGACGACACACAGTGTGACGGTTGTGACAGCGATTGGTGGATGAAGGAGGATTGTGAGTGCTACTGCAATAAAGACTACAAACACATCAAATATTCAGATGCCTTACACACACACACGCTAAAGAAATTTTAAAAAGTGACTGTGTTTATATCATTTGTCAATCGTCCGCAGACCTACACACCGACCACATCAACACCACAGACTCACCAACCAGCCGCCGTCGCCTGAGTCCACGTCACACCAGACCGTCATGGTGGTTTCCTTGACAGCAATGGTGTAGACACCTGACCTGCCACCTATTGTCTGTACATCTACACACGACTCCACTGTGTACCACACATACACCAGCGTGTGTACGGACACCCATGCAAGTAAAAAAAGAAAGTAGTATTTTTAAATTGTTGTATATATATATATGTGATTTATCAACTTTTATACTGTATTTAAATATTTCGAGAACACTAAGAGATAGGAAAGTTTTGCTAAAAATGCAGCTTTTTGGCACAAAAATATAAACAAATAATATCAATATACAACTCGAATTCTTGCGCACGAAGATTAACAACTCACTTGCTTTACCGTGAAACACATGTAAATAACTATTTGTAAACATTACTAAAAAAATGTGCATACAAATGTAGGAACAAACATATGAACACGAATTTAACCTAGACAAATAAGCATTAATATTATTACACAACCAGTTTCACACAGACGTTAATTAAAAGGAAAAATGTCTTCCTGGCCAAAAGTTGTTTTTTTTTTTTTACTGAACACCTACATACTTTACATGCACACATAACTTTATTGCTTCTACACAAATACATTATTTCCACACTTGTCTGTACTGCTTAACACATCAATCAACCTGACAGAGGTAGAAACACTCTTGTACTCAAGTATTGTAACTTACACTATATATTCTACACTCTTTGCAAATCATTACGAAGAAAACACACCTTTACTTTGTGTCGTCTTGACCTGTAAACGTCACCTTGTAGTTTAAAGCTAACTTTGTCTTTTGCTCCAAGATATAATTTTTACATGTAAATGATGGAAAAAAATTAATTGTCTTTTCTCACCACGGCGACACGAAGACAGCTCCTGAGCAAACAAGAAGCCAGCTGCACACTGACATCTTCCCAAGACACAGTGGCCGTTGATCCCTGAACACTCGCTGTCACTGCTGCAAGTGGAGTTGTAGGTGTGGTCAGGTGCTGACGTCACGCTGCTGCCACACATCCGCTGGTAGTGAGTCCAGTGAGGTGAGGACTGAGGTCGCCACTGTGATGGCACTGTCATGGCCGTGACATTGTGAAGCTGGCACCATCCTTCGTCACCTGCAACAGGTCAACCGTCTGACTGTCGATAAATTACAAGACAAGTAAAATAATTTTCTGTCTCTCTCTCTCTCTCTATGTATATATACTTATCTATATATCTTTATATAAGAGAGAACATAGAATGTCATTTAGTGTGAAAGACCATTTATATACGTTCTGTATATACAATTAAATATATAATCACAAGCATTCAGTGTGTTGCTAACACGTTGTGTGTACACGTGGCCTGTATTTACCCTCAGCAATCATGAAGCTGTATTGTGTTGACATGTTTGTACATCGTGTTGATACTCACCGTGAAAATCCAGGGCGAGACAACCGGTGGTCTGGACACACCGCTCCATGCACCTCTCCACTGAGGACTCAGAGCTGCATCCGAAGTTGATCAGTCCCCGGATGTTGCTGTCGGGATAAGCGATGAAGGTGTTTTGCAGGTCGTCAGGGTTACAGGCTGAAAACATTCATGTCCTCACTTGTCACGTGACACCGGGTACACGTGTTGTCAGGTCATTTCTTACATATATGTAGAAGTAATAGTCAGCTCTACACACACAGAGAAACAAACAGACACACAGACAGACACACACAGACACACACATGTTGCTGTTTACACAAAGCTTGTAACACTCCACACAAGGTTTACTTACCCAGAAGACAGGAACCCTCACTTGTGGAGAACATCCCGGGACGACAAACACACGAACTGTTGAAACACTCGGTAGTCTGCCCTTGACAGTCGTCGTCAGTGACGCAGACATCAGATAACGACTGTGAGGACTCCGAGCTGTCAGCGCATTCATATCATGTTTAAACACACGTGCAAAAGCTTTGTTTACAGACAATAATATTACCTACACAAGCAGCACTCGTACGACCCACGTGTTGACTGTGGAGAACTTACTGACACGTGTTGTCTGACAGTCCACACACAAGTAGACCGACACACACACGGACAGGTTGACCAACACACGGTATAGGAATAGAATCATTGCGATAGGATACAATGTCAAGTCTGTTTAGGCTTTTGTTTCACAGATAATATTGTAACCATAATATTATAATGTTACCGACAAGCTGTACTTACCTGTCCTTCCAGCAAGGCAAAGCCGCGTCTTGTCTGCTGGTCCTGTCCTCGCCCCTGATGTCAAGACAACAACAGAT
>SRHC01001757.1:0-20774 GCA_004794325.1 Pomacea maculata | reverse complement strand
ATCAAGGACGGCGGAATTGACGTCTGCTTAGCTGACGGTACTCTCGTGTTCCACTTTGAAGAGCTTCGAGACAGAGGGTTGGTCGTCGTCTTCCCCTTTCCGCTTTAGTGACGTTTCCAAGTCTTGAGTCAACTGCCTGGCAAGCAGTGGATGTTTCCTCTAAAATAAACACATGAAAATGAAACAAAATTTTAGAAGTCCATTCACAATCAAAGCAAGTTTCTACCAAGCTAATTGTCATATTAAATTACTAGCATTAAATATAAAATCCTTCAAGCCACCATACTGTTCAAACGTCCTTCATGCTCTTTTCATACAAACAAACCAAAACACACACACACACACACACACACACTTTATGACAAAGACTAAATAGATAGTACACAAACGGTAAAGACAGCAGTTTGATCAGTCGTCGCCCCTGCGGTAATCACGTTGATGCAACCCCTTACCTTTCCACAATCTTTACATGTACACTCATCTATTCCAAAAGCAGACAAGCAAGAAGATAAAGAATGAAGATCGATGAAAATCTCAACGAACTTACCTGCAAGTGCGTTCTCAAATTAAACGCCGACGTCTTGTTCGTTGAGGACTTCGTGCTGCCGCACCCATTCTTGCATTTGAAACTATATCCACATGTTGTGGCTTCGCAAAATGTAAAAAAATTCAAATAAGGCTGGAAATTGATGGGTACATCCATCTTCGTTTTTCAAATCGCTCCCGCCACGTGGACGACACAGTACTTGCGGTTACTGAGCGTGCGAGACACGTGGGTGTCTTGCTGACACGCTGTCGACGAATGGTCGTGAAAGTAGCCAACATGTAGCCAAGCTACAGCTACTTTCTAAAATGTAGCTACTGCTACAAGCTACTTTTTTTTAATTTGTAGCCGGCTAAGCTACAAGCTACAAAATTTGTAGCCAGCTACAGTAGCTGTAGCTAGGCTACAGCTACTCCCCATCCCTGGCTGTCAGCGCATTGATATCATGTTTAAACACACGTGCAAAAGGTTTGTTTACAGACAATAATATTACCTACACAAGCAGCACTCGTACGACCCACGTGTTGACTGTGGAGAACTGACTGACACGTGTTGTCTGACAGTCCACACACAAGTAGACAGACAGACACACGGACAGGTTGACCAACACACGGAATAGGAATAGAATCATTGTGATAGGATACAATGTCAAGTCTGTTTATGGAAGCTTTTGTTTCACAGATAATATTGTAACCATAATATTACAATGTTACCGACAAGCTGTACTTACCTGTCCTTCCAGCAAGGCAAAGCCGCGTCTTGTCTGCTGGTCCTGTCCTCGCCACTGATGTCAAGACAACAACAGATGGCCACACGATGTTTACTTGCTTTTCAGCCAAACAATGCAACTCTCACCCTTTCCATACCCGCCTCCTACCCGCTATGCAATCCTTTACACGTGCACTGAAAACGCACCTTTTCCGTAAACATGACTCTAGCATCCTATCCCATAATGCTCGTCCTTTGTCACACCCTTCCCTCTTGTCTTCCTTTCGCTATGTTATGATAATATCAGTTCTTGTTCATCATTACTAATATTTTCATTATTACAAAAAACTAGCATTACAACATTTAAGCAACATACTTTAGAAGAAAACATTCTGAATCCTTAGTAAGCCGCCAGTCTGTAAGTGATATCTTCTAGTCACAGTGTGACATGTTATAATAAACACCACATTAGCTACAAGGTGTAGGTATAGAGGGCGCTAGCTCTCGTGTGCTACGTCACTAGTATCATCACTAACGGGTCCTACCTGCCCGTCTCCTCAGCCTTCAGGCAGGAGGATACACACAGAAGGAACAGCAATGATAACTGCATTTCTGTCCACTGCGATTTGACTGTAATCACATAATGATGATGATGATGATGATGATGATGATGATGATGATGATGATGATGATGATGATGATGATTGATGATTAATAATAATAATAATAATAATAATAATGTCACGGTTTCCATGGTAACAAGTAGAATAGCATGGCTTGGTCAACAATACACATAAAGAAGTGTAGTCAACTAACAACTATTCACTTGAAGTCCTAGAGACTATCATGTACTAACATTTACAAATAGTGAGAGAATCACTGTTTACTCACTCAACTCACCTTGTGCCTCAAGTGCCGGCTTCTTGCTGTCGGATGTAGGAGCGACGAGACCAACATGTTTAAATACAACTTTGTCACAAAAGCTAAACTATTAACAAGGATTTACTGCAGGACAAGTGGGCGTTGAAACACGATTTCTGTAAATTGGCAGAGAGTTGCTGTGAGCAGTTGAGAGGATTATGAGCGAAATGCCGGTGTTTACAAAACATCAAGACTTGTGAATACAATTGTGTGTTTTTAAGAGGAAAGCTGTTGACTGTAGTGTATGGCGACTACACAGTGGCTTACTTGCAGTGTGACAAATACTTGAGTTCAGCAGCAACAGGTTGCAGTGAAAGGTAAAAGCTTCTCTACAGTCGCTTTGTTGTTCAATCCTGTGGAAGGTGGGCGTGGAGCAGATGTGTGACTGCTGATAACAAAGCTCATCTGATAAGCTGCTGATGTGTGACTGGCAGTCAGCTTGTGTAGGACTCATTTCTCGCAAAGCTTGTGTAGGACTCATTTCTCGCAAAGCTTATGCACGACTCGCGGCTGCTTTGTAACACGACACTACGACAGAATATTTTAAATACAAAACATAAAGTATTCGATGATTAACGATGTGTTAAATATCAACACCTACTTACATTACAACAACCATCCATTGTGCTGTATCAAAGAAGTCTGGTATATGTTCATCAACAATATATTCATTTTAGTTTATTTATCTGTTAGTGTGTGTGTGTAACGTGGTCTGCGACTGCAGCTCCATTTTGTCTGGCTTCCTATGTCCAGCGGGTGGCAACAACAGGTGGCGCTGTTGTCCTGTTTTAGTGTACCACGGACTCTAAATAACGGACATTTTCTGACAGCCGATGTCCTCTTCTCTGACATCTTTGTGTATGGTATAAGGCGCTTTATAAATAAACTCATCATCATCACCATCACCTCCACCATCACTACCATCAACCATCAACCATCATCATCATCATCATCATCATCATCATCATCATCATCATCATCATTTGATAGCTTTCTGTTTATAATTTACAATTTCTGTGCGTGAAACTCTGTTTGTTTAGTTGTTTGTTTGTTTGTTTTTTGCCACTGATACTGTTTCCTGTGTCTCTGTGAGCGACAGAAGGACACAAGTCCACAGCTGCTGGGTGAGTAGAGGGATACTGTCCTGTGCATGTCGTCTGTTGGCCGATGGCAGCCTGACCAGTATGCGGTGGTGAGAAATATGGCTGCGGGGGAGACTTGTGCTTGTGTGCCTTTCTTACGATAGGAAAGCGAAACATTACTTTACAGAAAGAGAGAGAGAGAGAGAGAGAGAGAGAGAGAGAGAAAGAGAGAAAGAGAGAGACAGAATACACAGGTATTGTCAGGTTTGTGTGTTCCTTTTGCAAGCGTGTAGGCTTTTTCTGCTTTTCAATGTAGACAAAATATCAAAATAAAGTTTTTTTGTGGGTTCCCTAAAATTGAATGATGCATCTGATATCTGCAGGTGTGATAATATAATTTTTTTAAAAGGAAGTAACAGTGAGTTTGTCGTGAAGTTATGTCCTTTAGTAAAATGAGTAAATAAGTACCAACAATATGTCTGAAGAGTGTATGACGACTTAACAAAAGATGGGAACAGAAAAATGGGAAAGAGAGCGGGTGAAATCAGAGAGACACAGAGAGAGAGAATCCAGGTATTGTCAGGTGTGTATGTTCCTTTAGCTAGCGCGTAGGCTTTTTCAACTTTTGAGTGTAGACAAAATATAAAAACAAAGTTTTTTTTGTTAATTCCCTAAAATTGATGATGCATGTGATATGTTAACTACAGGTGTGATAATTAATATAATTTTTGTAAAGGGGAGTAACAGTGAGTTCGTCGTCAAGTTATGTCCTGTAGTAAAAAGAGTAAATAAGTACAAACAATATTGCTGGCAATTTTAATTCCATTTATAGCAATATCAATTTACTCTTGGCAATAATTATATTTGTTTGTGTTAAAAGTCTGCTTATCTTAAAGATCTGGCTAAGTGTAAACTTTCAGTTAAATACAAGGAAAACTTTGACCCAGAAGACGTGTATCAAAATTTTCTATAATGCAATTAAAGTCTTGTGTTGTTATCATCAGTTAAAAAAATAAACAACAGTATTTGATACAATCAGTCTCTATGCTTTTGTGTAATTTAGAGGAAACTATCGGTTATCTTTAGGTACAATCAATATGCTATTTTCATGATTTAAAATTAACACTTGTTGACTTTTAAATCGTCTTGATATATCCAAGCAAAATAAGATGTGAAATAAACTTAGCAAAATCATAAAGTTGCGAGACCAGTCATCTGCACTAAGGTGATATCACGAGTGTCACGTGTGGTGTAGAGTAGACTGAGGGTGTAAGCAGTGAGAGTACAGGAGACAAGTCGGTGTTACACTGGTTGTACTTTCATCTCGCTGAAGTTGAAGCTCCTCCTGTCATTGTGGGTGTGAGCCCAGTTGATGCCGTCAGTACCCGAGGCCCCGTCAGCCTTGTATCGGCCGTTGAGGTTGGACTTGTGACACTCGTTGTACCACCAGGCGCCGTGATACACAGCGGCACAGTTGCCAGTAGAGGACTTGTCATTGTCTCTGTCAAACGTTGTAAAACTCTGGTTGTTCTGATACGCTAAGCTGTCCCCTGTAAACACACACACACTCAATTATCTTTAAACACACAAAGCACTATGAAAGAAAAATTGAGGCCCTACGCGTCACTCGGGCAATTAGGAACAAGAAGAATGATACGAAATGAATAAAAAATATTTTCTGTATTTTCTTGTATAGTTTATCATAACAGAGTAAGAAACCAAAGATGGTTTTTGTTCAGTTTCAGATGTGGTCTTCATCTGATTCAGATGAAGAAGAAATTCGTGCCAGCAACGAATAACGCAGCAATAGTAACAATAGTAAAAACAGGTTAATATTTATAATGTACTTGAATGCTTTACATTACAAACAATAGATAAATGTGGAATTACAAAATTTTGTTTTCACACGTGTATACAGATAGAACCAGTGACCTGTTGTAGCAAGTTACACACAATATTTGGTGAAAAAAATTATTATATATATATATTTATGGAACAATGAAGGAGAATTTATAAATTATGTGACAAAACTGTTTGCACGCAGTTACAATACATTAGTGCAGGGTTACCTTCCTATTGCCCAGGAAGCATTATTGCCTTGTTTTTTCCTCCCTCCTTCCTTCCGAAGAACACTTTTCTAAGTGTCAGCTGGCGAAACTAATTTCCTAGCAAAAGTCACAGCTTGTGTGAGGGGCGGGGTCACGTGGTGCATCTCGGACGAGTCGAGGTTTGTGTGCTTTTGTGTTGTTATTGTCTTACAGACAACACTAGGGCTATACTTGTCTACAGCACGTGACTAATGTGTGCACACACTGCACACACACACACACATGTACAACACTTGCACACATAAACACACCGCAAGATAACACACACATGCTATGCACACATACATGACCTCCCCTTCGTAGATGGACATTTGTGGTTTGATGATGTGAACCCTGTTATCAGTGATTGTTACAGAGTTTAGAAACGACCAGAGAACTTGCTATAACAAGACATGTACCTCTACCACCCAGGGTGTTTAGGGCATCAGTCACATCTTGTTCACATCGCTCACAGTCAGACACAGGTTGGTGCAAGCTGTGACTGTGACCTTAGTGGCGACGGACAGTGACCGGAGGTCAGTCAGTGATGTCCGCCACACCCCGCTTGTTGTAAATCTTCACGTGCTGCTCACCTTCATGTCTGTGTCCTGCTCTAAGTTCCTGGAATACCGGGAGATACCCGACTAGCTAGACAGCTGCATGCTACTAAGTTTATCTTACTGTCTAAAGGTCACGTACCCGCGTTACCCGAGTAGCCGGACACGGTCAGTGTGTAGTTTGTCTCAGGACCGTCCACCCTGAATGTCGAGTACTCAGCGTAGTGACGATGTCCATCCACATCGCCGAGGTCTACACGCAGTCGGTTGGGTCTTCCTTTGGTCAGGTTGTGAAGTCTTGACAAACCTGAGAGAAGAGATGGACTTTATGTCACGTGATTTTATTTTACCTTTTTGTTCCTTACGTGTGTTTAAGAACCATGGAAGTATAACCGAGTAAAAACTCTATCCTGGTAGTTTATTTATTTGAAGACACTAACTTTTTGCATCAAGAGACAACGAGAGATGTGTGACATCACGCAGTCCATCAATTCTTAGGCACATTACACAGTAGAGACGAGTAGCTCGTAAAATATATATTGTGTTGACAGATTGTGTTAGTATTATACAGTGTTGTATTTATACATCAACCGACACAGATATATATATATACTCGTATGGAATTCTCAGTACGACAAAATAGTGACGTTACATATATATATTTATAGATATAAAGAGCAATATTTGTAAAGGTTAGACGTAGGCACATTTAATTGCAGAAAAATTGACCCACACAGGTCCCACAGAGTGACATCACATACACATTACATGTTACACTAAACATCCTACATAATGACACAACAACACAGTCACCGTGTTACACAACAAGAGCCACTGACTGTAGTTTAAACACCGAAATGTTAAATGTTGGATAGAAAGAAAGACAGACTCAACAACCTACCCAGCCAGAACTCCCCTGTGACGTCACCAAAGCCGTCTTCATACTGAGTCCAGTTCCTGTAGAAGTCCACTGACCCGTCACGACGTCTCTGGAACACCTGACCGTCACAGACAGGTTCAAAGGTCATTCGCAGTCACTGACAGGCCAAACATCGTACAAAGTATTTATACTTTGAATTTTTGTTTGTAAACAGATCGTTACTCGCTCTTCAACAGTTGAACTTGGTTAAAGAAAACACTCGTCCTCATCCTAACGACTACGATGACAGCGCCATGTGCTTCATTACCGACTCTCAGGTGAGTGCAAGCTGTTACCTGTCGGTGTTTGTGTCATGTTTGTCACACACTTATAACTGCAGACAACGTACCAGCCAACCTCCGCCACTGGAGTCCATGTCACACCACACTCTACTCGTCTCCTTCTTGTCTTTCAGTCGAATGAAGTGCGCACCAGACTTGGCTCCTGCTTTCTGCCATTCGCCGCACGACTCTGTTCCCATGGCAACAAAGCATTTCACTCACAAGAAAGTTTTTGCACAGGTAATGACAGTCGTTACTTGTGAGTAACTTACGACACTTTTACTATTTCAGGGATAAACATTCTCTGACGACGTCTTCGCGATCGTTATAAACATCACATGATTTTAAGTTGTTTTCCTGACAAAAGCACTCTTGTTGCAGTTCTAAAGTATATTCCAACCTACCTGCAGCACGACACGTGACTTCCTGTTCAGAAGAAATGGCGCCCAGTTTACACAGACACCTTCCCGACGAACAGAGGCTGAATGGGTCAGGACAGTCCGTGTCTTGGGTACAAGACGAGTTGTACCAGGCTGGACCCGGGTAGGAGGCGGCTGACTTTAGGCAAGTTCTCTGGTAGTGAGTCCACCCTGTACTGGTCAGAGGAAACCATCCTGACACAGCCTCACGTGACGTCACATCATGAAGCACACAGCGCCCTCCTGTCTCTAGAACATTGAACTATACTTAAAATAGGAACACAATCTTAATACATATTCAAATTAAAAACTGAAATGAGGTATTTTTCTAAATGAGAACCAGAAATAAACGTAACTTAAACACAAGAGAAGACGTAGAGTGTTAAAGGACGACGTAAGACATTTAAAGGGAGAACAAGTCACCAGGGACAAGTCTCTCGCACACACATCGCTATGTTGATAAACAAATGTCGTCATACTCACCTCGAAAGTCGAAGGTTAAGCACATTTGAGCACTAATACACATTTTCTTGCATGACTGCAGGTTTATTCCATCTTGAATGGCGAGAATATGTCCTTTTATCCCGCTTTCAGAATACTCCATAAAGGTGTCTTGTAGGTCACGTGTCTCAGTCTCGAGCGCCCGACGAGCTTTGTTTGAAGCAGCTTTACCCCCGCAACGTCTTCACAGTCCAGCACCAGGCCCTCTCTCTTCAGCTTCTGACAATATTTGTCCTTCATAGCCGCGAGCTTGGCCTTGACCCTGACGTGATCAATGGCGTAGCGCTGTAGACGACTGTCTTCACCCATCAAGGGATCGGAAAAGAGGCTCTCCACAGAGGTCAGGTCATAGCTGATGGCCATAGGGTTCTCCCTCACTGACGTCATCCACGTGAGACTCGTGAGGTCAGCAGGTGGAGGAACCCCAACAGCGATCATCGTTGTCTCCACTTCATTTGCAAACTTGTCCGCTGCTTGCTGCTGATGAGAGGTCAAGGTCAGGGAGTGTCCAAGTCGCGTAGCAGCGAAGTAGGTGGCGGCCGCCGTCACGTGACTCTGTGTTTGCCGCCGGTAGTCGCTGTCCTTCATGGTGTGCACGAGAGTTAACGACGCCCCGAAGCGGGCCCGTGACACGAAGTGTGTGCCGAAGGTGTGGAGGAACTCCAGGTACACGTCGTCGTCATCAGTGACAGTGAGTTTGAGGATCCAGTGGAGAAACACCGAGCTAAATGGCGGCGGTTCTAGCGGTGAAAGTGTCACGTGGTACGAACTACACGTGGCTGTTGAGACGACCAAGATGTTGTCTCGCAGTTTGTAGGAGAGGGTCCTGAAGTCGTCACTTGCCGAGAATGAAGGCCCCCACCCGACATCACCAACGTGCGCGGTGACAGTCAGCAGCTTGGTCAGGTCGTACGGCGTCGCCACCACCTTGGAGGTGAAGGATGTGACACATGACACATCTGATGACACAATCACACCTAACGGTACGTTGGAGCGACAGTCTGGAGTCACGTGACCGCTGTTGTACTCAGTAGAAAAGATGGGGAGGGTGAAGCCGGGGTCACGACCTGACCTTAGAGGGTTTCCCTTGAGGCTGTTGTAGCCGAGCAGCAGATAGTCAGCCACAAAGGCATCCTGAGTGATTTGTTGACCAGAGCATTCTGGAACCTTCTGGTCAGCTTGAGAATCTTGTGCTTTACACAGCAGAAAGAGGTCAAAGTTCAGTATATTTAATGTACACGTAGGTAGAATATTGCGTTATTTGTTCTACAAATGTTCTATACTGTGGAATAATAAACACACACAGACACTGGTATAAGGATGATGTGTACTGACATGATGGGTGCTGACAAATGTGTTTAGTGTGTCACTGGTGTTGTGTGTGTGTCAAGTTATAGTTCACAAGGTGTCATGTTACAGTGTTGTGATGTGTGTAGTACTGTTGCTACTCACAGACTCTGTTTAAGAGTGTCGACCGTTGTTTGCCTTCAGTCAGCTTGTGAGTCACCTCCTGGCTGTGAGACCGAGAACCAAGTGTGTAAAAAAACCAAACAAACAAACCAAAACAAAAAAAAACTGCTCACTTGAATAGTGACAACTGTTTTCTACGTTTTGCACTTTAGACAGTTAAGTATGATGTTAAATAAGTAGTTTCAATGTGTTTTATAATAATATTAAACTAACAAGAAAGATAATGACCTAACTAAGAGTTAGTTATTACAGAAAAACAAAGCTATGTGTTTGTGCCCATTGTGCCAACAATCATAAGACCAAACACACATGTAAACATTCACTGTCCAAGACTATGACCAGCAACATACCTGTGTGACAGCTGTGGCAACGAGTTTGTCCTCGAGTACAGACTGAAGGCCAGTGTCACAGTCAGAACCTAAAAATATCAAAATAAACAAACAACACAAAAACAACTAAGTTAAAAAAGAAATGAGATAACTAATCTAGAAATTGTTACACAAAACCAAGAAATATGAAAATAATATCATGAAAGCAACAAGGTCTCTTGATAAATTAAAAAAGGGAATAAACTACAAACGTGAGCAACTCTAATTGTAAAAGCAAGATTTAAATTTTGGTAACAAATGCTAGTGAATATACTAATAACATTATTCATTATGATACTAAGAAGTGGACATATATAATCCTAATTGTCTATATCTAATGATGACAGAGACATGTCATCAGGTGTTGACAGTGTCACATCCCTGTTGTTAGTCAAGCTAGTAATTCAATGACACGATGAGACAGCGAGGTGTGTAAATGTACTGTAGGCTACACTACAGTAACAAAGATGTGTGACAGCAATACATGTGTACATTAGTCAACACAATGTGTAAGAACACAGGTAATGTGATAATGTGGAGGATAATTACCGTTACAGACACGGCGCCCATCGCGAGGGTCAGCTGCTCCTGTAAAACACACGAAGACTTGTGAAACAAACAAACAAAAGTTGTAAACAAAGCGACAACAATCAGAGACACGTGGTCTCAGTCAAGTACACAGACTGACACAACCATGCGGTGAACTCACTGTCCACTCACTAAATAATTTGAAGTTTGCCAAGAGGCCGTCTGTTGACTGGTATCATACTTACCTGTAAATGTAACAAATCCTTCAGTACAACCTGTGGACAAGAAACACACTGGCACGTGGGCATCAGAGTAGGTTTCAGTAGGAGTTTCCATTATTTAAATACTCTCTGGGGGCTGCCACCACTTGCAGAATGTCGGCTAATTGCTTAGAAACAGAGCAGAAAACAAGGACCTCGTGTATGGGGAGCCACTCAGGCCATAATTAGTGAGTTGTAGACACAGGTGGACGTGTTGATTATCTCAGTACAAAGCTGTGAGTTCAATAGCCAGACACGGACATGACACTGAGTTGTGTTTGTAAGTGTGACCAGAGTGTATTCAAGGTGAGTAGTTGTGTTTAAGTTGTTATTGCATCACGTGCTAGATGATAGATGTCAGCTGTGACGACAACAGCAGCAACAGACGGACGTTTATTGTGAAGCGTGTGGTCTACAGACTCGCCTGCACTTGAACACAATGCCAGTGACAAGGGATGTAAGTGGCTAGCAAGACAAGGGCCACTGTTATGTAAGAGGTCAAGACACTCAACACGGGTCACGGCGGCCCTTCATGAACTCACTCACACGAGAGCCTCACTTCCGCTTCCTCCTGAGGCCGGCCTTGACCCTGCATGGTGTGGAGTCTTGAGGTCAGTGAGAAAGTGGAGTGGCTGGCATGGCAGTGACACCCTCACACCCTCCTCCTAATGTGTTTTTCATCTCTCCCTCCCTCTCTCTTCATCTCCTTTAGTCTGTTTACATGTTGACTCAAAGTCAAGTTGCCAGGCAGCCTCAATATTTTTAACATTGTCTAAAACAAGCTTTGGTTTTTAAACTGATTCTTGTTTGTTAATGTCCATTTTCTTTTGATGATACTGATATATTGGATGCGTTTTTAGTGGTTTTATTACTTTAAATAAATTATTTTATTTTGTTAGCCTGAGATAAGACACATTGAAAACATAAGATTTTTAAAACTTCCGTTAGAAGTGTTCAGACCAGGCCGCTGTAAACCTAGTAGAGAGAGAAGGCTGTGGCTGTTCCCGTGTCTTCCTGTCTGCCTCCTTCCTTCCCACTGTTCCCAGTGTGTTCAAGAGCAATGTCGCCCACTTGTTATCAGGAGTCTCATTGTGCAGCGGACTGTAGTGTCGGCCTTTTCTACTCTTGTCGTCTGTTGTGTGGTGAACACAGGGAAAACACTTTTCCTTCTCTCCATCGTGTGTGCAGTGGCATGATGCTGATGTGGGCCTTTCTCTCCCTGCTGTTACATCTCTGTCTGTACCATTCACTCCCACGCGCGCATCAACTTAGCTCTGATGTTAAAGCTTTTCTTATCCTGCGGGTTTAAAATGATGGTTTGGGGAAAACCAATACTTTAGCCGACAGTCGCGGCACTCTAGTCACTTTCCCTCGAAAGTGTTGTGCCGCCTGACCGTCGTCCTTTCTGCCCGATCTCCCAACCTCGTCAGAGAGCGAAGACAGCAAGTCCTTTCAGAGGTAGTGCAAGGGTTGGTTAAGTAACCCTTTGATTTGCACGTTGACAGAGGCAGTCTTGGCAGTTCGTCGTCACTGAGACGCCCCCTTGCTCAAGGTTGTCTAACCCAAGCTACTTCCTCCCGCGTCTCACCCTCTTGGTTTAAGACTCGGTCTCGTGGTACAAGAGAAGTCGGCTTTAAAGACGCTGAAGTCGCTTGGGCTGCTGACCAGTTGCTCCGTCCACTCTGAGACGTAACGAGAAGTTACCTGCTGGTCCTCCTTTTTTAACTTTGCGCAATGGCACGTAACATACAGCGAGGGATGCCATTGGTCACTCACTCACCAACCAATCAAGTAGCCAACATCGACCAGAGAAAGAAGCTCCGCCCCGTCTTAAGTTGCGAGGCGGACAGATGACAAACCACCCGCAACTGCCTTTTATCCTAGCGGACAGGTGTGTGAGCCCCTAATGTGTCACTCTTTGTCGACTTTATTGACACGTGTGCCAGCCGGCTGCTCGCGCTTGGCTTCTGTAACCACTTAGGACTATCTCCCACTTACAACACCTCTGCTCTCCTGCCGGACACGACACCTGCATACTGGCACCTACGCCCCCCCCCCCTTCCTTGCCGTCAACATGTCAACAAGCCACTCTACACCTTAACTGTGGCGACTGTCACTTCCACATTAAAGACACCACAGGGCAGCAGGCTTTCTCCAACTCTTTTCAACATCAAAGTAGACTCAGTCTTGAAATCTGTCGGTCAAGGTTTTAATGCCTCGTGACGTGTATGACGTTACATGTAAATGACATTATATATTTACATGACGTAATATGTAGATGACGTCATCTATAAATGACGCCATATGGAGATGAAGTTATGTGTAAATGACGTAGTATGTAGATGACGTTGCTCTGTATATTCGAGGCTGATCTCTACCATGCCTCGAGCGCCGGCTACAGCTGTGTGTAACGCTGTACAAAGATGGAGACAGAAGATGGCTTCAAAGTTTCTCCTACTAATACTAATATTAATGCAATCACGTGACCGCCACAGACACTGGTATTACTACCTACCCTTCATCGAGATTTTAGACAGTCATTAGTTTAACGCGCAATACTCTTTAAACTCAACTAAAGAATGGTCCAGAGGCTGAGGATCACCGTGCGCTGGTGGCCTCATCACATTGGAAAGGACACTGACACTGACAATTGTTATAATTATCATAAAACATTCTGATCGTCTGGACCAAGGAAATCGGAGATGAAAGCGTGTGTAGATGAAGGTGAGGGTGGAGGACACTGACAGCCGCAGTCCCCCTTCTCTCTCTCTATCAACATGCTGTGCTGTGTGCTGGTGTACACACCAGTAGTCGTGACACTAAGGACACTTCTCTGTCCATCATATCGACATCTTTAGACGACAAACGACTGTCACATGACACAGACCCAGGGCCGCCAACAGGGGGCAGCATCGTCGCTAGATGACAGGTGAGGACATCGGTAAACTGTACAGGTGATGTGTCCAGCGTTGTGTCTACCTTTAGGCGGACTAGACACTCGAACAGGGCGCCTTCAGGTGGGTATGACCAATAAACGTCCTGCTTTTCTTAAGATGAGTAATGTTAGAAAAAATATCATTTTTATGGAATGACATTAGCAGGATAGCTTTCATTATCTCGCGGGTTACCACCATGACGTTTTCTCACTACATGTATTATAGTAAAATCATATTATTCATCAGAGCATTTGTTGTGACCAGCTGTGAAATAGAGGCGGGGGGTGGTGTGGGGCTTGGGGCTGCGAACGTGGATGAAAGGGACTGGTGGGGCAGACAGGGAGTGGAGAGCAAAATTGTCTGCTGTTTATTTATCTTTTCTTAAAAGAAATATAATGTTAGGTATAAAATCATTTTCATAGAATGAAATAAGCAGGACACCGTTACTTTCCACGTTCGCTTGACATGGCAGTTTCTCAGTTTCTGTTACAACAAAAGCCAATTAGTTGAGAGCCACTTGAGGTGACCAGCTAACGAGCGGGGAAGAAGAGGGCGGAGGGTGAGGAGGGGGGAAGGTAGATGAGTGGGGGCGAGGCGGCGGATTCAGATGGGGAAGGGGCTGGTCAAGACTAGGTGAACCCTAGGCTGGATGGAGCCACATGAGAGGTTCACCTTCCTGTCTTCTAAGTCGAAAGAAGTTGCACATGCATATGAACTTTGAACCCTAGCGAACTTATGTCACGATCGCGTTCTTAGTTAATAAATTATTGAAGCCTTTAACAAACTAATATCAAAGTAGAGTCACTTGAGGCTTTACACTAACAACGTACACCTATATAGACTATGCACCACATACACTATACATTATTCATATACACTATACACTACCCACATACACTCTGGTTGACGATGTGGGTGTGTGTGTGGTTGTCAGTACCAGAGTCTGTCCTCTCTCAGCGCCTGTGCTGCTCTCTATGTCTCATATCAAAGTAATGAGTGCGACTGTCACACAGGCTGCATGATGTCTGTCAGTGGACTGTGGTGTGTGAGCACCACACCGACCTACAGACAAGTGACCCTGTGTTGTCCTGTCTTTTCACGCGGACTGGTACAGACGCTGAGACATACACAAGCTCGCGAGCAGCGCGCGGACACACACACATACACATACAGACACACAGACACACACACACACACATACACATACAGACACACAGACACACACACACACAGACACCCACACCCACACAGACACACAACCGCGCGATGTGCACGTGGGGCGAAGTGTCGGTGTTTTCAGCGTCGCTAAACCTTGAACATCTCACATCGCTCTTGACGAAAAGTTGAGATACGCTACATTGTGTGTGTGTATGGTATATACAGTATTTTGTTCTACTAAAATCTATTTGAGATGTTTCCGTGATTTTCACTTTTGGTTACAAATAGTATTTGAGTTTTGGTATTTGAGAAGTCAGCAAGATCAGTGTCGTGACAGTGACTAGCAAGTAGTCTGCTCTGTAGTCTGTAGTGACTATGTGGAGGCGTCATCCTGCCGGTGGTTGGTCAGCTGATGCTTTGCCTCTACCTCTGAGTACAACAGTCGTCTAGTGTTTGGAGGGCTGGGGGTAGCATGGCCTGTCCTCGTTTTGTTTGGCGATTGTGCGGGTGTTGAGTGGGAGGAATGGGGTAGTCTGTGGGGGTGTGTGTAGAGAGTTTGCTTACGACGAGAGGAAGGAAGCTGTGGTTCCTGAGGAGTGCGGTCTGTGTTTTTCCCGGAGAGAGGGTGGGATCCGTGTTATTTCTCTCATCACCATCAAGTACATGTTGTGTTGACTAGGAAGATGTCAGTGTCCAAAGTAAATATTAAATACTTACTCTTCATTCTAAACTACTTCCCCTACACTGCATGTAAACATAGTAAACACAAATTAACATGGAATAAAACATACATGTGTCTTCCTTCAGTTTCAATGTTGAGTCCAATGTGTCCATTACATTAGAAATTACAGTTGTGTAAGTTCGTTACTCCTAAAACGTTTTGCTTTTCCAAAGAAAACAATATTTTGAGACTGAAAACTGTGTATCCCCCATTTCAGGTTTGTACACAAACTGTGTTTTACAGTATATAATAGTTACTTTGAAATAAATATGTTTTTGTGTTTTTAGTAAAATAATATTTGATGTTCAGTGATTAAAATACTGTCTTTACTCAAAATAACCAGAACTGTAGGTTTCTTTTAATTTCCATAAATGTTTCCAGTATGTCTTTCTACAAAAAAGTTTTTTCAGGCATTTTAGTAAACAGTCAGTGTTGGTAACTTGTCACACAAAGTACTTGTGGACTTTATAGATGTCACTATGCTACATATGACAGCTTCCAACATGGTCCAACATAAATAGTTATAGCTGTCACACATACCACCAACTTCAAACAGCAATATCTCCAAAACTGATAAAGACAGACACTCAGTTCTTGCTTTGTGATATTTATTTTTACTTCCGTGAGAACATAAAACTAGTCGTGTCTTAAAAAATTTATTGTGCGTGTGTTGGTACCTATTAATAATCTAAAAGTAAGACCTGTTTATATTTGAAGCAACTTACTTTATCCAATGATACCCAATTCTGAAAGAAAATAGTACAACAGGTGTATCTTACAATCACTAACCAGTATCACGAAAGTAAAGAACTAAAGTCCTGTACACTGCTCTGAGGTGACATCACGAGTGTCACGTGTGGTGTACAGTAGACTGAGGGTGTAAGCAGTAAGAGTACAGGAGACAAGGCGGTGTTACACTGGTTGTACTTTCATCTCGCTGAAGGTGAAGCTCCTCCAGTCATTTTGGGTGTAATCCCAGTTGATGCCGTATTCATCCACGACCCCGTCAGCCTTGTATCGGCCGTTGAGGTTGGAGTTGCCACACGCATTGTACCACCAGCCGCCCTTAAAGTCAGCGGCACAGTTGCTAAACGGCCAATCGTCGTTGTCTCGATCATAGGTTGAAAAACTGTAGCCACCGCTATCCGTCAAGCCGTCACCTGTAAAAATACACAAACACATGTTATGCTTATATAGACATCAAAACCACATATATTATCACTTTGAAACAGAAAGTGCACAGCAAGTGACAACAGAAAAAGAGAGCACACAGAAAATAGGAAATACATATGGCTGCAAAAGACAGCGACCCCACCCTTACACCCACACACACAAAAGAACTCCACTCAACACAGTGCGAAATCACCGAGAAGTGGATGCACTTTCCCTACAACGACGACGTACCCGCGTTACCCGAGTAGCCGGACACGGTCAGTCTGTAGTTTGTCTCAGGACCGTCCACCCTGAATGTCGAGTACTCAGCATAAAGTCGTTCTCCGGTAACATCGCCAAGGTCAACACGCAGTCGCATGGACTGGACTGTGGTCAAGTAATGAAGAGCGGACAAGCCTGAAACAGGATAGTGACTAGTGTTTGTTAGTTGATATAGTGTAGTGACTAGTGTTTGTTAGCCTGATATAGTGTAGTGACTAGTGTTTGTTAGTCTGATATAGTGTAGTGACTAGTGTTTGTTAGTCTGATATAGTGTAGTGACTAGTGTTTGTTAGTCTGATATAGTGTAGTGACTAGTGTTTGTTAGCTGATATAGTATAGTGACTAGTGTTTGTTAGTTGATATAGTGTAGTGACTAGTGTTTGTTAGTCTGACATAGTGTAGTGACTAGTGTTTGTTAGTCTGACATAGTGTAGTGACTAGTGTTTGTTAGTCTGGTATAGTGTAGTGACTAGTGTTTGTTAGTCTGATATAGTGTAGTGACTAGTGTTTGTTAGCTGACATAGTGTAGTGACTAGTGTTTGTTAGCCTCTTATAGTGTAGTGACTAGTGTTTGTTAGCTGATATAGTGTAGTGACTAGTGTTTGTTAGCCTCTTATAGTGTAGTGACTAGTGTTTGTTAGTCTGCTATAGTGTAGTGACTAGTATTTGTTAGCCTCATATAGTGTAGTGACTAGTGTTTGTTAGTTTGATATAGTGTAGTGACTAGTATTTGTTAGCCTCATATAGTGTAGTGACTAGTGTTTGTTAGTCTGATATAGTGTAGTGACTAGTATTTGTTAGCCTCATATAGTGTAGTGACTAGTGTTTGTTAGCCTGATATAGTGTTGTGACTAGTGTTTGTTAGCTGACATAGTGTAGTGACTAGTGTTTGTTAGCCTGACATAGTGTAGTGACTAGTGTTTGTTAGCCTGATATAGTGTAGTGACTAGTGTTTGTCAGTTGATATAGTGTAGTGACTAGTGTTTGTTAGCTGACATAGTGTAGTGACTAGGGTTTGTTAGACTGAAAAAGCCATTAAGAAACAATCTGATGCCCTTCTAGGTAAAACAAACAAATATCAATAATGATGTAAATGAGGTCTTTGCACAAACTAATTAACAGTCAATCAATTAGGAGAAGTTCAAGCCACTGACTACCTACCCAGCCAGAAGTCCCCAGTGACGTCACCAAAGCCAGCCTCGTATTGAGTCCAGTTCCTGTAGAAGTCAACGGAGCCGTCACGACGTCTCTGGAACACCTGGTGACGACACACAGTGTGACGGTTGTGACTGTGATTGGTGGATGTGCTGTGCTGTTGCTGGTAGTACATCAGTAAGACATCAACACACAGAAATGTTGACTACAACACGCCGTACACAGTCATCAGTGTCTGGTGCCGCAGCAACACAGTCTGCTCCACTGGGGGATGAAGGAGGATTGTGAGTGCTACTGCAATACAGACTACACACACGTGACTTGCACCAGCTGTGTGTATACAATGTGTGTATATATCATCTGTCAATCGTCCCCACACCTACACACCCACCACATCAACACCACAGACTCATCAACCAGCCGCCGTCGCCTGAGTCCACGTCACACCAGACCGTCATGGTGGATGTTTGGTTGACAGCAACGGTGTAGACACCTGACCTGCCACCTAGTGTCTGTACATCTACACACGACTCCACTGTGTACCACACATACACATGCATCGACATTCATACAAGTAAAAATATTTAGCATCTTCACAGTGTTGCATACACACATAGACAACAAGAAAAGGATACAAACTCAATCTACACAAATATACATTAACACAAAAACATAACAAGTTTTACACGGAGTGTAGTAAAGGACACCGTGTGTATACAAACAGAACTTGTCACCAGAACACCTACATAATTGACATGCACACATAACTTTTACTGCTTGTACACAAACACAAACACATTATTGACCTGTACACGTCACCAAAGGTGTGTTGTGCTACCTGTGCTCATGGGACAAGGAATGTGTGTGACATGGAAGTGAGTGGACACAAAACACCGGACTATTCTCACCACGTTGACACGAAGACAGCTCCTGAGCAAACAAGAAGCCAGCTGCACACTGACACCTTCCCAAGACACAGTGGCCGTTGATCCCTGAACACTCGCTGTCACTGCTGCAGGTGGAGTTGTAGGTGTGGTCAGGTGCTGACGTCACGCTGCTGCCACACATCCGCTGGTAGTGAGTCCAGTGAGGTGAGGACTGAGGTCGCCACTGTGATGGCACTGTCATGGCCGTGACATTGTGAAGCTGGCACCGTCCTTCGTCACCTGCAACAGGTCAACCGTCTTACTGTCTGTATATTTGTCTCTTGTGAAACACTGTTATGACTATTGAATATATCCAGCATGTACATTATTGCTTTGTTTAAATAGTGTTTGTGTGACCTGTGTGATGTCCATAACACGTTTAACACCAGCAGACGACGGTTGTAAGAACAATACCGAAATGTCTCTGGACTGAATAACCTGTCAAAGTAAGGTCACTGGAGGATTCCAAGTGTGGGTGGATAGTGCAACACAAGGTGAGAGGAGAGATGACATAGTCCACTCTACTTAAAGCCAGTATTTAGTAAACATACTCGTTGGAAACCTCAGTCCTTTCCTCTTAAGTAACAGAGAACTACAGGAACAAAATATTGACATGTCACGTGATCCAGTCACAGTGTGAACCAAGTGATAGAACTCGGTCCTGCTACACTACCAAAAAGTTAAAGAAGTCTCTCGATATTTATTTATAAAATATATATTTATCTATATAGCTATATATGAGATAGCAAGAATGTCATTTAGTGTGTAAAATCATTTATATATGTTGGTATCATTCAATGAAACCGTTTGTTGAATCATTGTGTACAAATTATATACATAAAACAAAAAGCATTATTAATAAATACAAGTAGTATAACAGGTGCATTTCGTGCTGAAATAGTTTATTATTATTCATTCAATATAAAAATAATGTACCATAACTTTTCCATATTTCTCTCTCTGTATATATACAGCAAGAACTACAGAGGGAACTACTCACAAGCAGCGTACAAAGCACTCAGCTCCCCATGTACTGCCACCATAAACATCCAATGATTTGGTGCTTGTATATGTAATGTCTGTGTACATATAAATATATATCATGGAGAGTGTTTACTATTTGTGTAGATAATCAAATATATAATCACAAGCAGTCGGTGTGTTGCTAACACGTTGTTTGTACACGTGGCCTGTATTTACCCTCAGCAATCATGAAGCTGTACTGTGTTGACATGTTTGTACATCGTGTTGATACTCACCGTGAAAATCCAGGGCGAGACAACCGGTGGTCTGGACACACCGCTCCATGCACCTCTCCACTGACGACTCAGAGCTGCATCTGAAGTTGATGAGTCCCCGGATGTTGCTGTCGGGATAAGCGATGAAGGTGTTTTGCAGGTCGTCAGGGTTACAGGCTGAAAACATTCATGTCCTCACTTGTCACGTGACACCGGGTACACGTGTTGTCAGGTCATTTTTACATATATGTAGAAGCAATAGTCAGCTCCACACACACAGAGACACACATACACACAGACACAGACATAGACACACATGTTTACACAAAGCTTGTAACACTCCACACAAGGTTTACTCACCCAGAAGACAGGAACCCTCACTCGTGGAGAACATCCCGGGACGACAAACACACGAACTGTTGAAACACTCGGTAGTCTGCCCTTGACAGTCGTCGTCAGTGACGCAGACATCAGATAACGACTGTGAGGACTCCGAGCTGTCAGCAGGGATGGGCAAGCTACTTTTAATTTGTAGCCGGCTAGGCTACAGCTACTTTTTTT
>SRHC01001756.1:64135-77195 GCA_004794325.1 Pomacea maculata | reverse complement strand
ATTACAACCATGTAAACGTTTTTAAAACGTTTTTAAAATGTTTTCATGCTATCTGGGGTTAGAATCATGGTAACGGTGGTAGGTGAGAGGGCAAGATAATAGTCTTTGTAAGTATAAGGGATAAATCAGTGATAAGACTGTAATGCATACATCAAAGCAGGGTTAGATGATCCCAGGAAACGAGAGCGAACACAAAAAAGCCGAACATATGTAGGAGACGATGTGTTAATGTTAAATGTCAAGATGGTCGACTCGGTGACAAGCCAGCGACAACATTAGTAATTGAAGGAAGGTTGTGTACCGACTTTTAGAAAAGTATTGTTTAGATAACGGATTGAGGTGGCTAGAGCGAACCAAGCGTGACTGTGGTCTTCCTGTTATCAACGATGGATTGTTGTGGCTTCAAGGAGAAGCGTCTTGTTTCTGGTTATAAGGTCTATGGACAAAGCTTTACAACTTTAGAAACAAGACCCTCTTCCTTGAGTTCTCCATATTCCCCAGTGCAACTACTTACCCTCGCTTCATAAGTAACAAAAAGTTTATGAAATGCTAGAATCCTGGCTATAAACTGTATGTCACGGAATGTAATATACTTAATAATGTCTGAATGGAATGTCCATAAAACATGGCGACTGAGGTTTATTTTGGCGGGAAGTTTACTTTTGTTGATGTTATCTCATGAACCTGATCACGTGTCTACAAAATTTACCTTTATCACCTAGTATGAAAACCTCGACAGAGGCAACATATTGCAACACACAATTATAAATATCTTTGCGTTGAAGTATTAACTTTTTTTTTTTAATGGATAGGAATATTCTTCAGGTATTTCATGCTGAGATGAGGTTCCTGGTTTAATGCTTACATTGATTACAATGTTAATTTACTATTTTCTCCCAAAGCCTCTGGCATGAAAATAAAAAAAATTAAAAATACAGGAATAAAATATACCACATGCGCAAACGTGTTTTTGTTAGAACTGATGTCTGTCGTCGGAATATGGCGACGAAGGCAACAGAATAAGTGTTAAGCTGCTATTGTTTTTGTTTGTTTGTTTTTTTTGTTTATTTACTCTGTGCGCGAGTGATGGTAGGGTGAGGAAAACTAGCAACGACCTTCTGACACTGAGTCGCAACTTGAGACTATAGGTGGCTGAAATAAGAGGACATCTCGGCCTTGAACTGCAAGTGAACTGCAGGTTAACTGCAGGTTAACTACCACCAGTCCTATGATAATGGCTTCTGTGGAAAACAGTAAGACTGGGGAAATTTATGCAACGAAACGTTTGAGGCCAACATCTGTACGCCACTATGTAGGAGAGGTCGTATTGACAATCAAAACAGACAATTCATTAGTGTAACCAGTCTGACCTGCCCTTCAAGTGGTTACCCATGGATAGGCCAATAGTGCAAGAAATACAGAGCCAAAGAGATAGATCGGCTTTATTTTACCTCCATAAAGTAAATGGTATGATGGTGCCACATTTCTTGGTCAGTCAAAAGCCTTATTCATCTTCGTAAGACCACAAGTGAATCGTAAAATAAAATTATGAAAGAAAGTCTGAATTACATGAAAAGCTCACTGACTCCTCTCTGTCTCTCATTGAAGGAAAATCCCAATGCATCCGAAATTGCCAACTCCGACTATTCATTATCTTAATGATCAAATTCTCTAGAAAACTGCCAAACCCTTCCCCTCTCCTATATTTTTGCTTGAGAATGTCGACTAAAGTCTACTTTATTTACTATTTACTGGGAAATTTATTGAAAGTCTGTACGGAGTAATTAAATTATTTAAAATTGAATCATCTCAGATAAATTATTTTATTCTTGCACTGTTTCACATAAGCTTTGGACTGTAATAGTAGTTGTATGCTAACAGTCTGTAAACAAGAAAAAAATGCAATCAGAACCAAGTCCCCTGAAATAGAATAAAATTCATGTATTCTTCTGCCGATATCAGTAAAATTATTTTCTCCTCAAACTTTGATTTGAATAGAAATATTGAAAGGTGTTTTTAAGCATCATGATGGTAACCTTCGAGTTGGCTTTGGTTTCTGTGCACAAGTACAGTTTAAGGTAGTATCACCTTCGTGTCCAAGAATGAAACCAAAGAAAAGTTATCACGATTGTAAAGGTAACACCGAAGTGCTTCAGTAACAGCGACTAGGTGTACTTTTACGTGTCACGTGACACTCCGTTGGGTGGGCGTTGTGCCTGAGTAACAAGAGGTCATAGCGCAGGACAGGTTACTTGACGGTATCTCGAACAGGGTCAGCAAGTTGTGAGAATATTTGTGTGCAAAAACGATAGGCCCCAGAATTAGTGTGCGTGTGTGCGCATGTCACTAAGCGTTCGAGAGTAGAATGTGCATGTCACGGGAAGTTGCTGGCATCTGTTTACAGCAACGTTGCGAAAAATAAAGATGCATACAAGTTTTAAAACTAAGGTAAACATATTACTAAAATGAGTAAACCAAGAAAACAAACTACTGTATCGACAATGCAGAAAAAAAGCTATAATGTATCCTAAAGGATAATGACATAGGTGAGGTTAAAGACAGTAAAAGTACAGTAAGAAGGACGAAGGATAGGAAGACATAGGTGAGGGTTAGGACAGTAAAAGTACAGTAAGAAGGACGAAGGATAGGAAGACATAGGTGAGGTTAAAGACAGTAAAAGTACAGTAAGAAGGACGAAGGATAGGAAGACATAGGTGAGGGTTAAGAACAGTAAAAGTACAGTAAGAAGGACAACCGCAATAATAGTGAGATGTTGCCTTATGTTACACTCACACACAAGTGAGACGAAACAATTTTGACTTTGTTCATGTTCTACAGACCTGGGAGAGGAAAATGAAAGACTTTGTAAAAACCATCGTGAGGAATATACACACAGCAAATATAAAAATAAGGAATTGATAATCTTTCAAATGTTGTGCATATATCATTGTGACAGTCTTGCTGGAAATAAATCTATAAAATCAAAAATATTTTCTTACTACCAACAGCCTGCTAGAGCCACACATATTCAAAGCCACTAACACAAGGAAGTTTTTTATTTATTTTTTATTTTTTTACAAATAAATCCGAAATACTCTTACCATTCTCTTGTAGATGTAACATGTTTACATGTAAATTTTTCTGGGAAGTTTTCTCATCAATATAACTATGACAAAGTTAGTATTTAATACACCTAACTTATGTTGTCTCCAAAAGTCGATAACATCCCAGATCGCCATAGATTATTTTATTTAGTGTTTAGAGATGAGCATGTACACTTTTTCAACAGTCTCAAACCTATGGAAACTCCAGATTTCCGAGATGTAAGAAAGTTTTGGTACAACCTGAGAATCGAATATCTTGAAAAATACGTTCCTTGGTATATTTCCGATTTAACCTTGGCATTTTATAGGCTTGGCTCCGATTTTTACCTTTTTGCCAAATCCTCGACAGCCTGGGAGAGGGAGAGTTTGTAAAACAAAGACCAAGACACAACACCTTGAGTTTTTTTTAAACCGCAGGTGAGATCTCTGATGTTTAAAGGTGTGTGTCTCGTGAAGAGAACTAAACTGAAGAGGTAGTATCTTGTCATGAGCTAGACTTAGTAATTTGACAATTATTTTGCTACCGACATAGCTCGTTTGCTATTTGTAACATTATTCGCGGAGCATACAAAATAATCTACTTGAAAATTAGCTTATTTTATTCGGTCAAACTGTAATTTCGCCGAACTTTTGAAACTTGTACAATAGCAGCCTGCCTTCCTGAGTCCCCCAAATCCGCCTTTTGTCATAAGATGAGAGAGAAATATGCTCATTGCCTTTTCCAAGTTTATCCAAAACAGTCTGGTTAGTTCATTGCGCTATAAAAGTGTTCAATTGTCTTCCTTTATCTGCTGTCACGACCTGCCGCGTCCTGCCGTTCAACTCACAGGTGTTTCATGCACTTTGATTCTTAGTGCTTTTGCTTTTTTAAAATTAATCTCTTTATCTTCTTATGATTATTCTGGGCTACAGCTGATGCAGAAGTCATGTGCATATGCGTATGTCTTGTCATATACTCGTTTGCATACTATCTTGTAATGGGTCTTCCCTTGTCCTTCAAAACTTATGTTGTTGTTGTTGTTATTGTTATTTTTATTAGTATTTATTAATTATAATTACTTGTTACTGAAAATGCCGTTTTCTCGGCGACCTGGACGTTCCACACCCTGACTTATAACATATAGGGATCTACAATTAAAAAATCCTCCTTCTCTCTCTCACACACACGCGCGCGCAAGAGCAAACAAGCAATACAGCCTAATCCACCTGTTTCAGACGAGAGATGGCGGCCTTGATGTCAGTTGCTGCTGTGGTGCTGGTAGCTGTGATAGCTTTGGTGGTCGTCATACTGCTTCCCGAGTCTCCAACTCCACTGACAACCTCCATTGATGCAGAATACGATTATATTATAGGTGAGGAACTAATGAATAGATCATAGAAACTAATGAATAGGTCATTATGTTGTATATCAGTCCGCCCAGGTGATAAACTAATGAACAGATGACACTTATAATAACTGTTATGCTGCCCACCAAAGTACGTTAAGATGGGAGACACCAGCATCATCTTCACGTTGTCCGTCATTAATCTCAGATTCATCGTTGACCCTTGATAGACAAGTTACACCTGTCTGTCAGTCTGCCTATTGTGATAGATAAGTTACAGCTGTCTGTCAGTCTGCCTATTGTAATAGACAAGTTTTAGTCAACTGTAAGTCTACTTATTGTTATAGGTTACAGCTGTCTGTCAAGCCGCCTATGAGTTCCGCCACATTCTCTCTACACACGCTGGTGCCACTCTTGTCTGTGAGTTTGTTCTATCTCGGCTTGATGGTTGCTAGCTGCCCCTCAAACCTTTACACCAAGCTCCGGATCGGCCAGACAGACCAGTGCCCGTGCCAGACAGGCAGTCAGACAACAGCACATCTACTGCAAGAATGTCCCATGCACGAAGAACTCAGGCACCGCATTTGGACTGATGAGACGCCAATATTGAGGAAGCTACACGGCAGCCTGGAGGACCTGCGGCGCACAGCATCATTTGTGCAGGAGGCAGGCGTGTCCATTTGAGTGAACGACGAAGAAGAAGAAACCTTCATCATTCACTCCAGAAAGTACAAAACTCCGCTGCACGTCTGGCGCTTAGAGCAAAATAAGACCATGTCAGTCATCTCTTTCGTTTTCTACACTGGCTCCTGCCCTATTTCCCTTAACTTCTTTCTCTACATCCCTGCCAGTATATTTCATCTGATGACGCCCCGTCACCAAAACAACAGGTGGTCACCGGATTGTATAGGTAATGCGCAGCAAAACAGTGGAACTCTCCTCCATTCCATTTCCTTCACCCTATCATAGGCACTTTAAAACATTTGTTCCACGAGCGTTACTCCTAACCCCAGTCAACATATTAGTCTTCCTGCTCGTCTTCCTCTGCAGATTTATAACACTCTCCATCCTTATTGTTTGTTCCCTGATTGTTCCTTTGTCTCACTTGTCAGCATAGCTGTCCTTCCGTCCTTCGTATTCTATCCATTACTTCTACTTGTCGCAAGCCTAGTACAGACTTTTCTTAAAGTTCGCATCTTGCTGATGTGGAATGTGGACTCTGTCGAGAATACAGACATTTGACAACAACTGTATGAGCAGGTCGCTCTGAACATTTGAAGTGAGGCACAAAGCAATCAATTTGTCCTGAGCACGGTCACCGCCCTCTAGGGACACCAGCAACTCCCTTTCAGGTGCAGGTTGGTCTGGTTTGGCCACGTGACCCGGCAGGACACTCTAAGACCGTCTTTCAATGTACATTGGATGGGGTAGACGCTAAGATGAAAGAAGAAGTGGACTGGTCGTTCCAAGCAGGAATTGTCGACCGCCGCTCGACTTGTCAGCCCCAGTGTGTAACAACTTGCTCCCTCCGACAACAAATATAACTATTCATCAACTACTACCAGACAATAGACGAATGAATGAATTGAAGCAATTCACGAGTACTGTCTTTCAATGATAGCCTTGTTATAACCGAGTATGCAATAATAGATGTATACTGTCACAGGGATACACTCAAACCGGAGCAAGAGAATGACGGGCGAAAAATCAGCTGGAAAACCAACCGTGCCAAACAAGATTTTGTCTGCGTTGCAATGTACATTGCTGTGTTTTATACTTACATTATTTATTTGTACAATTGCCAATGAATGAATACAAGGTCTGAGATGCCGTTTGTTTATCATGTGCTTTAGTGGGGGCGGGGTCAGCGGGCTGCGTGCTGGCCAGTCGGCTGTCCGAAGATGATGACGTGCGTGTCTTGCTGCTGGAGGCGGGGCCAGACGACCAGGGCGTGACAGCCTTTTCTGTTCCTCTTTATGGCGCGTTGCATGTGCGGAGCAAAGACTTCAGCTGGAACAGTTTCACTGAATCTCAGAGCCACAGCCTAGAAGGCTATAAACAAAAGGTGACAGTGGAAAGCTAACACTGACACATAGATTGGAGGACACACACACACAGAGTGGTGGTGTACATGTATCCCTGTGTTAGAACTCATACTCATGTAGTATTTATGATTTGGTTTATTTGATTACATAATAAGTAACCTATAAATCTTTAAATAATCAGTAAATAGCCTATAAAAAAAGAGGAAAGAAAAAGATAAAGTGAGAGAGAATAAAGTATGAATGTATTAACTGATACAAACTACTGAGCGGACAGGTCTATGTGTGTGTTCGCGCGTGCACGCATGTGTGCGTACATGTTTGATGTTATAAAGAATTTTGCGTGTGTGTACAGATACCTATGTATGTGGAGGTATTCGATTTTGTATGAGGTTTACATTGTATATTATATGCACAACTTACTTGCGAATATGTCAGTGTCCCTGAAAGAATGAAAGAATAAAATATTTTGCATCTTGTATCTTTGTCTCACAGGCACTGACGTTTATATGCACACACAAAATAAAATCAAATATTTGTTTTCAGTAGTTATAAGAACAATTTGTCATGTATAGAATAAACACTGTTTTTTCTTTCTCGAAAGAAAATGATATTTACACGAGGAAAGGTTCTGGGCGGAAGTTCCAACCTTAATGCAATGATCTACATCCGGGGCAGTGGACATGATTATGAAAATTGGGCCAAGTCCGGCGCAGAAGGCTGGAGCTACCAGGATGTATTGCCCTACTTCTTGAAGTCGGAAGACATACTCAGTCCAGATTTGTTGGATTCCAGTACGTGCTGAACATAACAGATTTATGTTCTCAAAGCTTACAACAATAAAAAAGAAAAAGAAAAAAAAAAGAGGAAAAGCAATAGAATCGAATAATTGATAGAGCAGTTTGACAAAATCGTGAAACTGGATTTCTGAATAATCAGTGCCCTCCATTTCATTCTCAGCACTTCCACATCCTGAAACTTTTTTCTTATCTACCACACGTTCAGTATTCTTTCTCTTCCCATTACAGTTTAGCCACAGCAGATAACTGTTTCTGTAATAAATCATAATATAGATTGCGCTGTCTTTGCAGAGTACCATGGGAAAGGAGGCCCTCTAAAGGTGGAGATTCCGGACACCACACAACTGGCACAAGAGGTCTTACGTGCTGGAAAGGAGCTGGGCTACCCCGAGGTGGATCCCAACGGCGAGACTATGCTAGGTGAGACGTTGTTTAATATCGAGTCGATTAAGAAATATTTTTTTAGTCTCTATTTTAGAAGGTCAGAAGGATGAGCAGACGGGAGGTGAGGAAGAAAGAAACAATGCTTGTTAGACCCGAAATGTATTCATTTAAATGAGCAACATATTTAAATATTTGTTTGTTCATTATAAGATGCTTACCTCATTTCCCAACCCCATTGTCTGATTGTCGTATTTTTTTTGTTCAGATATAACCTGTTTCTTTCAGGTTTCAGCAAGGTGCAGGCGACCCAGAAGAACGGTGTCCGCTACAGCACGTCACGCGCCTTTTTACACCCTGTGCTTGACCGCTCTAATCTGCATGTTGGGGTCAATGCTCACGTCACTCGAGTGTTGATCGAAGACAGAGTGGCGAGAGGAGTGGAGTTTTGTAAGGATGGGACCCTGCGCACAGTTCGTGCCAAGAAGGAAGTGATTGTGTCTGCTGGTGCCATCGGGTCTCCACAGATCCTCATGTTGTCCGGAGTTGGTCCCAGAGACCATCTAGAGTCTCATGGAGTAGGTGCCTCTACCGTCTTTTTTCAATTTTAATAAGTTCTGTTTGTAGCCATATATGTCAAAAACGGAGGAGGCTATTCATTAAGATTTGGATAAAAGAATATCTTTCACTGAGGTTTTCTTGGTGATTAGAGAAAAAAGCTAACACCTGCTAGTTCTTTTTCATAACTGCTTTTGTTCACCGCAAAAGCAACATAGTTCGCAACCCTCTCATCACCCCGAACTCGTCTCTCTTTATTTTCACGTCGCTGTCTTCAGATCAAAGTTCACGCTGACCTACCCGTGGGTGATAACCTTCAGGATCACCCCTTTATGAGCATCGGTATTAGCATCAACGACTCCATCGGTATCACCTTGGAGAAGGCAAGCAGTTTGTTGGAGAATGCCAGGTATTGGCTCTTTGGGAAAGGTAACTCTCCATTTTCCAAAAGAGTCTGTGGTAACTCTTCAGTTCTCAGCCATAATTTAGCTTACTGGAAAGAGCATGTGTGTGTGTGTGCGAGTGTTCTAGTCTGGAGTCTTTTCCCATCAAGTTTCAAATTGATAGTTTTCTTACATGAAATGTACTTCTGACTCTTCCCCACTCACCTCAAAACAAACAAACAAACAAACAAACAAACAAACAAACAAACAAACAAACAAACAGAAAAACTAGTGATTTTTTCTTAGACCTTTACCTGTTTTGTATCTTCAGGAATCCTCAGCTCCACGTATGGTACAGAGATCCTTGCTTTCATGGCCAGTAATGAAGAAAAACGAAAACTAAGATGGCCAGATGTTGAGCTTCTTCTGCATTCTTCCCTTTTATTTAGAGATTCCGACATTCTCACGGCAGAGGTGAGAAACAGCCATTCATCCAATCAGCCAAGCAGCCAGCCAGTCAGACGGTCAACCAACTAACCACTTACTCACCCTGTACTCTGACTTTTCTCCCTTCTTCCCTCCAAAAAAACTCCATTCTTTGGGCGTCGTTTTCTCTGTTGATTAGTTATTACTAGTCTTTAATAGCTGATATTACCCCCCTTCTTGTAGTTCCTCAGATATTTAATATAATATATAACACAACATAATATAATGCTGTAATATAATATTTTAGTTTTTAATAATGACTTTCTTTGCTGAGAAAGATATACTGAGGAATTGTTTACTGTTATTTCTGGTAATTTCTGGTTGATAAATAGTTTATATAAGTGCCTGAAAAGTGAAAATGTGACTGCCTGATCGACAATAAAGATCACGAAAGTGTGTAGCAGAACAGCCTTCGACTGAATCTCCGTTAGGTTTTAGCCACGCATTTCACGACACCTTTGCTGTTGTTCGTAGAACATAGAACGAGTGTCTGGAAGAAAAAATAAAGTCGGGCTGTCATGCTTATCCACGCTGCTGCACTCTCTCAGCGTGGGGTCAGTGCGCCTGCGCAGTGGGAGTCCTCTGGACGACCCCGTCATTGACCCGCACTATTTAGAGAGGCCAGAGGACGTGGAGGTCATTCTGTACGGTAAGCGAGGCACTGACCACTCGTCCTTCCGTTCTTCCTCCCCAAGCCATTTAAAGACTAGCTACTAAAGCTGAAGAAAGAGATTGTAAGACCTCTAACACATTTTTTCATGTGTTCAGTTTTTCTATTTAAAAGGACAAATATGTCACGGTCTTGGGCTCATTTATTGTTCTGTTTCCTTTGCTTATAAAAGTTCATTAGTAGATATTTTAGTATTGTCGGTGTTTAATATTTAGTATTAGTAATATTTATTAATATTGTAGATAACTACTACAGATTGAAAAATACGGATTAGAAGTACATTATCCATTTTATGTTTTCAGGGTCAAGGAAAACACTTTATCAGAATTGATGGAATTATTAAGTATATTTGTAATAAAACGTTTTAAAATGGTTTCAATGTCAGGTATAAAAGTCTGTAAGGAGCTGGTGAACACTTCTGCTTTACGGAAATTTGGAGCGGAACTGGCAGACAAACCGGTGAGGGCATGCGCGGACAAGCACGCGCTGGACTCTGACGATTACTGGCGCTGCGCCATTCGCTACTCCGTGTCCACGTCCTTTCACATCACCGGCACGTGCAAAATGGGTGACGTCACTGACAACACTACGGTGGTCGACAGTCAGCTGAGGTGAGACGCTGTAGGGACTCGACAATAAAACGTTGGAAACGTCGTTAACATTTGATTACATCTTGAGAAACCCTCAAAATATTACGGCTACGTGGCAGTTAGTAACAACAACAAAAACAACAACAACAACAACAACAACAACAACAACAACAACAACAACAACAACAACAACAACAACAACGTTTTCAGTTAACCGTGGTAACACTAGTTATAATGAAAATGATAATTAATAATAAAGTTATTTTTTATCATCCTCTTTTTTGGTAAATAAGAGTTAGCCTGTAGAGTGAGTTACCTTTTGTATTTATGTAAAATTTAAAAGAGATTTATGGTTTAAGTGAGCTGTGAAAGTAGAAACGGATGCAGTACTTCTCGAACAAATCCTTTGCAGGTAACCGCCACACTGTGGAACTCTTGAACCTAAATGATCTCAGATAACATTGATAGTTTACAACAGTCTCGACCGTTATTCCGGTTGCTTTCAGGTTACTTTGCAAACACCATTAACTGTATACAAGGCCTGGCACGTTTTAAAGATTATTTAATACCACACTATACCAAAGCTTTAATTTTTATTTCTTTATTTTTAATGGGAATGATAGAAAGCAAGGTTCCAAATGCTTCCTAATTTATTCCTTTCACTGGGACTTTTTAATCACCAACATGCGCAGACAAAGCATCTGGATTGAATTTCCGCCATGAGTTGATGTGGTCTGTCTGTGCGGATAGTGTGTGCACCTCAGAAGAGCCAGGTGCAATGTTTTGAGGAGGAAAAGCAGCAGCCCATGCTATTTAAGACAGTAGAGAAGTAAATATGTTCGTCCTTTCTCGGCTCGTAACACTGGATATGGCACAAGAGGAAATAGAGAATGATTGACTGTTCAAAGGAATTTAAAAAAGAAATGTCCGTCAATGTACTGGCAGTTTGACATTCTGACCTGTCCTCTTGTGTTCAGGGTCAAGGGTCTCCGCAGCCTGCGGGTGGTAGATGCCTCCATCATGCCCACCATCATCTCCGGCAGCACCAACGCCGCTGTCATCATGATTGCAGAAAAGGCCGCAGACATCATCCGGGGCCGCACCACCGTGTGACGTCAGCATCGGATCACGTGGGGAAGACACTGTGGGATTGAATGCGTTCGAAACTTAAAGTTGGTTTGGTCTGAAACATCTGAGACACCAAGCCATGCCATCGTCCATTCGTGGGAATATCCAAGGGGACAGTTCGTTAAGCACAGCGCACGTTTTAAAAACGTTATACAGTAAACCTCAAGGTCTTTCTTCCACTTGTCCTGTCGCACGAGGAAGACATTGTCATTGCAGTTACTAGCACTGCTTAACTATTTTTTTTTTGCAACAAAATTTTCCAAATTTTTACGTTTCTTGACACTTCGAAAAGTAAAATCAAATTTCCTCACAATTTATTGACAACGGACACTCTATATAAAATCATATCCTGTTTTCATGCAATTTTTGTCTGTCAAAAGTATTTTAGAGATCCAAAGAATGAGGCAACAGGTGGACTATTTATTCAGAAAGTGAAACCAGAACAAAGCAAAACATTGTTTGTCAAAAACCTGAAAGTTAATATACACTAGTTTGTTTTTTAATATTGAGTTCTTTTATGATCACCTGTAACACAAAGTGGAATATATTGCTAAGTACGAAAGAAATTGACATTTAAGGAAAAATCAGTTGTAAAGTATTCAAAGTTTCACAAACTACCTATATATATCAAACACATATTCTTGCAAGTCTTCAACATGTGCAATATAAATGGCTTACTCTAGTTTTCTTTATCCATATTTAAACATTTCTATGAGAGCCTTTTAAAAAATATTGAGTAGTTTAGTAGTTACTAAGCTTTCAGTTTTTCTTCCCTTGTTTTCTCAGTTTCTTGTTTTGGTTAGAGACTGTTTACTTCAAAAGCTTATAACTTTTTATTGACAAGAGATATAGACCTGCAAATTGGTTGAGCTTTTCTTCATACAAATTTAAACATTTGAAGGAGAGCTTTTCAAGAAATATTTAGTAGCTTGGTAGTTATACCGTTTTAAATCAAAATTTCTTAAAATGTAACAGTTTTTTTTTACAAAAAAATTAAGAAAAAACAAAACAAAAAACAAAAACAAAAAAAAACTAAACTCAACCGGTGCCTGGCCTTAAGTTAGGTGGTGAGACCATGATAGGTGTGGGTTGAAGTGCAGCCGAGCGTCTCGTGATATTGGGCATCGGCATTGTACAGGAGGCAGCTAGTGTTCTGCCAATATGTAATGACAACTACGTGAATGACTGGCTGTACAGCAGGGAAATCTTTTTTCCTACAAGGGCTCGTTTGCTATTTGTAACATTATTCGAAACTAAAAATAGCTTATTTTATTCGGTCAAACTGTAGTTTCGCCGCACTCTTAAAACTTGTACAATAGCAGCCTGCCTGTGCAGCCTGGTGATTCTGAGTCACCAACATTCGCCTTTTGTCATAAGATGAGCGAAAAATATGCTCTTTTCCTATGAAAAGCATCATAAACACACGCTCGCCACTTATCTCGTTACACCAAAAGTCACGTGCACGTGGAGGACTCCTCTGTTCGACGTCCCAGAACTGTTTGGGTCACGGTCAGTTGCAGCGGCTTCTCTGGCACTGTCTTGTTTACCACAGACTCTGGCACTGTCTTGTTTACCACAGACTCTGGCACTGTC
>SRHC01001756.1:30230-56747 GCA_004794325.1 Pomacea maculata | reverse complement strand
AAAAAAAAAAAAAAAAAAAAAAAAAAAAAAAAGAAAAAAAAAGGGAAATATTTTCCTTACTTTTACCGTTTTCAGTTAACCGTGGTAACACTAACTATAATGAAAATGCTAATTAATAATAAATTTATTTTTATTATCTTTTGTGGTGAAATAAGAGTTAGTCTGTAGAGTGAGTTACCTTTTGTCTTCATATAAAATTTAAAAGAGATTTGTGGTTTAAGTGAGCTGTGAAAGTAGAAACGGATGCAGTGCTTCTCGAACAAATCCTTTTGCAGGTAACCGCCACACTGTGGAACTCTTGAACCTAAATGATCTCAGATAACATTGATAGTTTACAACAGTCTCGACCGTTATTCCGGTTGCTTTCAGACTTATGTTACTTTGCAAACACCATTAACTGTATACAAGGCCTGGTACGTTTTAAAGATTATTTAATACCACACTGTACCAAAGCTTTAATTTTTATTTCTCTATTTTGAATATGAATGATAGAAAGGTTCCAAATGCTTCCTAAGTTATTCCTTTCACTGGGACTTTTTAATCACCAACATGCGCAGACAAAGCATCTGGATTGAATTTCCGCCATGAGTTGATGTGGTCTGTCTGTGCGGATAGTGTGTGCACCTCAGAAGAGCCAGGTGCAATGTTTTGAGGAGGAAAAGTAGTAGCCCATGCTAATTAAGACAGTAGAGAAGTAAATATGTTTGTCCTCGCTCGGCTCGTAACACTGGACATGGCACAAGAGGAAATGGAGAATGATTGACTGTTAAATGGAATTTAAAAAAGAAATGTCCGTCAATGTACTGGCAGTTTGACATTCTGACCTGTCCTCTTGTGTTCAGGGTCAAGGGTCTCCGCAGTCTGCGGGTGGTGGATGCCTCCATCATGCCCACCATCATCTCCGGCAGCACCAACGCTGCTGTCATCATGATTGCAGAAAAGGCCGCAGACATCATCCGGGGCCGCACCACTGTGTGACGTCAGCATCGGATCACGTGGGGAAGACACTGTGGGATTGAATGCGCTCGAACCTTTAAGTTGGTTTGGTCTGAAACATCTGAGACACCAAGCCATGCCATCATCCATTCGTGGGAATGTGGAAGGGGACAGTTCGTTAAGCATAGCGCACATTTCAAAAACGTTATACAGTAAACCTCAAGGTCTTTCTTCCACTTGTCATGTCGCACGAGGAAGACATTGTCATTGCAGTTAATACTAGCACTGCTTAACTATTTTCTTTTTTTTTGCAACAAAATTTTCCAAATTTTTACGTTTCTTGACACTTCGAAAAGTGAAATCAAATTTCCTCACAATTTATTGACAACGGACACTCTATATAAAATCATATCCTGTTTTCAGTACTATTTTTGTCTGTCAAAAGTATTTTAGAGATCCAAAGAATGAGGCAACAGGTGGACTATTTATTCAGAAAGTGAAACTAGAACATAGCAAAACATTGGTCGTCAAAAAGCTTAAAGTTATTATACACTAGTTTTTTCTTTTTTATTCAGCTCTTTTATGATCACCTGTAACGCAAAGTGGAATATATTGCTAAGTACGAAAGTAATTGACATTTAAGAAAAAATATGTTGTAGTAGACACGCGGACAGAGTTTTTGGAAAAAATCGAGGGTTAGGGGGATAAGAGAGGGGAAGAGAGAAAGGATAGGCGAGTTGGAAGGGACAGAGTAGAGGTGGTAGCATCCACCACCCCCCACTCAGAAGTTTGAGTATTTTCTGTGAGAACGCTTCGCCTTAGAATAAAAACATCTGAACCCGTTACAGTGTTGAGTTATGTTCGTTATTGTGGTGAGACTAGTCCCGGTCTATCTTGCTATGTTTCTGTCTCGGCTGTGTGTTTACTAATGACAAAATGAGCTTCGTGTCGCTTATGTTTACATGTCACATTTAACAGCATGTCTCTTTTACGCGCTGCTATATGTGTTGGGAGATGGGGGTGTAGTTCCTCGGTAAGATAAAGTGTGTGGGGGAGCAGGGGTGACTGCTAGCCAACTCATGCACACTCGCACATGCACTCGTACACACTCATACACACACGGATAAGATAAGCTTGAACTCATACGCCCTCTGGTCGAGTCCGGGATGCTCGACTCGCAGATTGCACGCAGAGAAGGTGAGGGAGGGACAGGGGTAAGTTGGTTGGGTATTTTCTGCTTTTTTGATGGATATATGGCGTTTCAATCAATCAGAGAGAGGGGGAGAAGTCAGCTGGATTTTTGAATCATTCGTCGAGTCTTAAGTGTTTCTGCCATTAAACTTAATTTCTAAGGACCTGCGTGAATAAGGCCCATGACTGACCAATAAATGTGGTATCATATTTTTATAGAGATAAAATAAACCTTCATAGTAGCTGAAGATCAAATGGAGACGCAGTTTTACAATTAACTGAAATGCAAATTTATTACAAACGATAATTTGTATGTCGAATATGAGGAAATATACTGAATAATCAGTGTAAGAAAATTACACACAATTATACTGCCGGACCTAATCGCTCATACACTTCTTCCCATCAGTCTACTCATTAACTTACATGTGAAATATTTATATCCTCTGGTTCATTTTGCTATAAAGAAAAAGCAAAAATGATTTTTAATGGAAATGTTAGGTAATATTTTTAATAGGGAAAGCACAGGTACGACATATTAAAAGTAGGCAAAGGGGACATGCTGTCGAATGTGACATGCAGATAACAGTGACGCATTTGCCAGCCATAAACACACCCACGGGACTCGAATATAAAAACTGTATAGCAAACACCACATGCATGAAACTAGATCCTCAGACTACCCACTTTCTTTGGGTGTAGCAAGCGCATGCGCACACCAGTCGATGTGAAATCCTCTTCATCGCATTCTGCCGAGGATACGACGTTCGTTCATATATTTCCAGCTTTCGGGTGGTGCAAGAGAAAACTTCATACGGCAGGAATCAATTTGAGGATAGGCTTGTCACCGATGAAAGAAGTGGGCATGTTCCCGATGTTACACCTCTGGGAGATGTTGGATGAACTTTGAACCTCTAGTAAGGACGAACGCACTGCACTTGTTGAAGAAATTGCACTGCATCAAAGGGACGACATACTGCACACACGACAGTACCGGGTGAGATGTAGCAGCTTGGTATCCTGTGTACTGTTAAAAGCCAAATGTTTACCTTCAAACAGAAATTTTTAACTTAAGTATAACGAAAATAATTTCAGTCTTGTAGGAAGTTGTAGTCGTATGCAGTTTGCATGCATGAGTGTTTTTAATTTTTGTTTGTTGGTATTTATGTGTGTATGTGCGCAAATGTATTAATATGTATTCGTGTGTTTACGTGTGTTTGTGCGCACGCGCCCGCGGGATCAAGAAGAGTGTGAAAAAGAGGAAGTGAATGAGGAATTTTCTGATAAAAATATTTGTTTATATAATTTTTAAGAATCACGTAATTTTCGGGGGAAAAAAAGAGGCAGTTTCGTATTTCCCTGGATTACACATTGATTACAAACGATAATTGCGTACAGCCCAACGAGAAAACTAGCTGGATAATCAGTGTTATAAAACTCATATTTGTCCCAAACATAATGCCAGACCTACTCGCTCTCAAATACCTGTCTGTATTTCTCTCGCTCTCTCGCTCGCACACTTCTTTTCACGAGTCTACTCATCAATTTACATGTAAAATGTTTACATTATATGTGGTAAGTGTAAGCTGTTGTACGGTGTAGAGATTTAAACTGATTTTAAGATTTATGAGTTGTGCATTCAGCCCTATGATGCAGCGCACTATCAAGTCAGTGAACATCGCGGTATGGCATCCTGACCCTCGCTGACACTGCTGACGCGAGTTGACGTTCGTGTCGCGCAACAGTTGCGCAAGCATGTCGGTGCTGGCCTGAGGTGCCGACGTCGTCGTCTCAAGTGTTTTGCTGTGGTTTTTTTTTTTCCTATTTTTTTTTTTTTAATATTCATCTGCGCCGCGAGTGATAGGAAGGTTGGAACAAATCAGCGACAGTCAGTGTGACACGGAGTCACGAGCTAGGACAGCACAACATGGCGACCTTGAACTGCAGGTTGACGACCGCCAGCGTTGGAAGAAATGCTTTCTGCTGAAGACGATAAGAATGAGGATAAGTGTGAGGGTACTTACGCAACAAAGCGTTGGATGCCGACATCTGCACGTAACTTTTAAAAAAGACCGGGATTTGCTTATGTGAGAACAAAAGAGTACATTTCCTAAACTAAACCCTTAAGCAAAAAAAAAAAAAAACACACCAAACAAAAACAAAACAAAAACACAACAAAACCAACNNNCCCCCCCCCCCACCAAAAAAAAAAAAACAACAACAAAAAATGCATGCTCTTAGCGCTTAAAACAAAAATGAGAAAAAGACAGAATAGAAGGGACGAAAACAAATAAAAAAACAGTACTGACAAAAATAGAGGACAAATATAGTAAACGCAAAGAGAAACCAAGTAACAAGAACTGAAATTATCGTGATTCTGCAAAGGAAGAGGAGTAGGAAAGTATCAATAAGCTGAAAGGGATGATAGTGAACAATGACTAGCATTGTGTGGACTGTTTTTAGGAGTGATGCTGAAGGAAACGATGCGTTGTCAATGTAAATTTAAAGAATTCAATTGAAGGTAGGTGGTTGATATGAAAAGGGAGATAGCTCCATTGGTTTGCAGTGCAGTAACTAAAAATCCTGTGAACATATGTTGTTGTTCTTCTGGAGTGATGCCGATAACAGTGATGCCGTCAACACGCCGAGGAGATGCGGACATCAAGGTAGTGGAGTCAACACCACATGCATGAGACAGAGCTGTCGACCTTCAACTTTTTTTGGATGTAGCAACCACACCCGCTAAGTGAATGCCAGACACTGTATGTGAAATCCTCTTCATATATACATCGTTCGTTCATATACTTTCAACTTCTTAAATAATCGGGTGGGGCAAGAAACAAAAATTCTTGCTGAAATTAATGTAAGGGTAGGTTCTGGCCGATGAAAGAATGAAGCATGTAGCAGGTCTTGCACGTCTAGATGTTAGTTGAACTTTGAACTGCTGGTGAGGACAAACGTACTGCATTTGTTGGAGATAATACACTGCACCACACAGGCGCCGCACTCCACACACAGCACTTCAGAGATATAGCAGCTTGGTGTGCTGTGCATCCTGAAAAACATTACTAAATAAACCACAACTAGATTTTTATCTTTGGGAATACTCTCCAAACAAAGAATCTGGTGAGTTTTTGTAAAATTTAATCGTATCGAACAAATTTTGAATTCGGTATCATGTGCAGCTTAAGTGCATGCATGTCTTTTTTTTTTATTTGTACACGTGTGTGTGTGCGTGCGCGCAGGCGAGATCAATGGAAAAGTGAGAAAGAAAAAATAAACAGAGAATTATCTGATTCAAATATTACTTTTAACAATAATTGTAAATAAGAACGCACTTTATAAAACACACCTACATGACAGTGCACCTACTGTTTGTTATGTTTCTAGAACAATGGCGGCCTTGACCGCAGTAGCAGTTGCTGTGCTGGTTGCTGTAGCTGCCCTGGTGGTCTTCACACTGATGACTCCAACTCCTCTTACAACAGCCATCGATGCTGAATACGATTATATTGTAGGTGAGGTCAGATTTACTTTTATTTCTAAAAATGGGTACTCGAGATTTTCACACGGACAGAAGGTGTCTCCTAATGACCTTTAACCTTCCATGACTAGACTCGGAAGAGCGGGCAAAAGAAACCATGTCTGCCGACTTGCATAATGAGATGAGTGTAATAAATATAAATAACGACTGTCACCATCTTTCCTAGAAATGAAATGTGGATGTGACACGCCCTATGTTTTAGTGGGGGCGGGGTCAGCGGGCTGTGTGCTGGCCAGTCGCCTGTCAGAAGATGCTGACAGACGTGTCTTGCTTCTGGAGGCGGGACCAGACGACCAGGGCGTGACAGATTTGTCTGTCCCCTACTACGGACTGTCCATCATTTGGAGTAAAGACTTCAGCTGGGACTATTTCACCGAATCTCAAAGTCCCATCTTACAAGGCTATAAAGAACAGGTGAATACTATCCAAATAAGTTGCACCCAAATAAATGAAAACGCTTATACTGCGCACTAACTCACTTAAACAACTAATAAACTGATTGATTAGTTAATAATTCCATGTCGTTCCAATCATTTGTCTATTTGAAAAATGTCGATTATTATTGTTACTATTGTTGTTATAAGAATATTATTATTATTATTTAAAGAAAATGTCGTGGCCCAGAGGGAAAGTGCTCGGCGGAAGTTCTAACCTCAATGCTCTGATCTACATCCGGGGCAGTCGCCATGATTACGACAATTGGGCCAAGTCCGGGGCAGAAGGCTGGAGTTACCAGGATGTGCTGCCCTATTTTCTCAAGTCAGAAGACATTCGTGTTCCTGAATTGCAACGCTCTAGTATGTTGTCACCGAAAGCTACTGGAATATTTTATCTATTCATTTTAAGAACACCCAAATTATTTCTCGCACAGAGCTAAAACGACAGAACCAGATTTAATGTGAAATAAATTGTAGAAAGGATATATATATATAACAAGCACGATATTTTTGTCTCACTGAGAATACATCTCTCACTTTATTTTCTCTAGTTTCTTAATTAAACTGTTCTGCTATGTATCCGGAAATTATAGTTCTGAAACAATTTTCTACAAAATTTACTATCTATGAACAGGTAAGAAAGGAAGGTTCTATTTTTACAGAATACCACGGTAGAGGGGGCCCACTGAAAGTGGAGAGTCCAGAAACAACACAACTAGGGCAAGAGGTGTTACGCGCTGGGAAGGAGCTGGGCTTCCCTGAGGTGGACCCCAATGGCGAGACTATGCTAGGTAAGATGACATTATCTATTGAACTCGCTAATTATTTGGAATTATCTGTTAGATGAGAACTTGCAATTTTTTTCAAGAAAGTATTTTGGAGAAGGTCACGTTAAAATTTGAAATTTGAAATGTTTACGGATGTCTGTCAGGTTTCAGCAGGGTGCAGTCCACCCAGAAGAACGGAGTCCGCTACAGCACGTCACGAGCCTTTTTGCGCCCTGTCCTTGACCGCTCTAATCTGCATGTTGGGGTCAATGCTCACGTCACTCGAGTGTTGATCGAAGACGGAGTGGCGAGAGGAGTGGAGTTTTTTAAGGATGGGACCCTGCGCACAGTTCGTGCCAAAAATGAAGTGATTGTGTCTGCTGGTGCCATCGGGTCACCTCAGATCCTGATGTTATCAGGGGTTGGTCCCAGAGACCATCTGGAGTCTTACGGAGTAAGTTCTTCTACTGACCGTAAGTATGATCTACATCTTATCAATCACCCCCCCCCCTTTCTGTAGTCACCTCCCAGCTACATGCCTATGCTGTTGCTCGTTGTAAGTCCTCCTGGTCATCGTTCGTCTACGTCTGTATCTTTGCTGTTACTGTGACATGACACGCATCTTATCAGTTGTGTCATCCATCTGTCTCATTTCTATTGACCTCAGATCAAAGTTCATGCTGACCTTCCAGTGGGCGATAACTTGCAAGACCATCCATTTTTGGACATCGGCATTAGTGTGAACGACTCTATCGGCATCACTGACGAGAAAGCAGCCAGCTTGTGGCAACGTGCAAAGTACTGGCTCTTTGGGAAAGGTATTTCTAGGCTACTACTTTTGTCTGGGAAAATCTCCTGGACTGGTGATCAGAGTATTATAGAGGTAATATGTGTAGATGTAGATATTCTTGTAGCTTATAATTGTGGGATTTACATAAGTTAATTGTTTACACTTGAAGACCTACGAACAAGGTACCAGAGTTCGCTCGGCTCTCTCTGTTTGTTCAAACTGATATTGTCTTTGTATATTCAGCACAAATTTGAAGTTAAATTTTTAATTTTGATATATGTCTCGTCACTCAATTGATAAGGTTTATTGTTCTGCTGATCACCAACTCCGTAAGATCAGCTTCAAACTTTATACTGTCAATACAGACCTCCATAATTCTCATAGTTATTTAATTCTGTCAAATTTAGACTTCTGCAACGCTCTCCTTTCTTGCTGTCTTTAAGTATTTAATTTACGAAATTCAAGAAAGTACAGAACTAGGCTGGTCGTCTCATTTTCCAGACCTGCATATCCTAACAAGCTACCTCACCTCTGCACACCCTTCCCTGTTTACAACTAAGTCCGAACTGACTATAAATATTGTACTCTGTTATGGATTCTTTACTGACTCCTCCCCTAAATTTATCTGATCTCTTGTCTGTCCACATTCCTGCTCGAAACCTTCGCTCCTCATCTGACTCACCCTCTAGCTGTTTTCAAGTCTGTGGCAAATGGCGAAATGTGTTTGGTCTCATATCATTTTATTGTTATTTTGTTAATATTGTTATTCCTTTATATCCTAAGTACGCGCAAAGAATAGCTGTGGTTGTGGTGCTGCGCGATATAAGAGATATATTATTGTTATTTCGTCCTAAATATAATTCTGCCTACATCATGTCAACCACCACAATAATCAACACTGTTCATTTGCTTGTTTTGCATAAATGGAAGGTCATGTGTTTATGTGTTCGTCAGGCATTCTTTCTTCCACGTACGGCGTAGAGGCCATCTCCTTCCAGGCCAGCACTGAAGAGAGGAGACAACTGGGATGGCCAGATGTGCAGCTGCTTATAATGTCCTCCTTTGGTATTTTCGCTCCTCAAACACATACAACGGAGGTGAAAGAAGTTTTTTTCTGAGCGTACCTTTCTACGCGACAATCCCTTCTTTCATATATTACATTTTCCGAAATGACCTTCTTTCAATTGCTTTATGATCATACAATATTTACTATCGATGCTGGTTTTGTTAAGCGCTTCGCTGCTATAGACAGTAAAATAAGAAGATGGTTGTTTATGATGCTATTATGAGGTGAGTTATCATTGATTACATTTTGTTGAAATTATTAGCTCTGAATCATCATCGTCGTGAGATATATATATATACTGACGATTCGCTTATTCGTTACAAATCAAGCACTACTGACAATACATTGGAATATCGACCTTAGTGACTGAACTCATTAACCTTGAACTAACTCATTTGTTACTTTAGTTCAATCTCTTTTTACTCAAAACAAAACTGTAGTGCTTTTACTTTTACACAGAACATTCGGCGGCTGTCTGCTAGAGGTACAGGATATGGAATAACATGCCTTAATACTCTGCTGAACTCTCTCAGCGTGGGGTCAGTGCGCCTGCGCAGTGGAAATCCTCTGGACGACCCAGTCATTGACCCGCACTATTTAGAGAGGTCAGAGGACGTGGAGGTCATTCTGTATGGTAAGTGGGGGACACAACTGGAAGTAAGCGTTCGACCGACCTTTGTTTTTTTTTTATTCTTTCGGTTCTGCTGTATTTATTTTATTTGGTTCACTTACCCAGTTGTCCCTTCTTTCTTTCCTTTTATCGTCGATGATATGCATTGACAAAGTCATCTATTTACCTTGCGACCTCTGCAGTCGAGCCGTTTATATAACTTCTAGGCTACGATCGACTTCACCAAAAAACGGAGATAACTATAAATATGAATTTGTTTATGTTTGAACGCTCTGGTACTATGCATTGCTTCTTTTTATAGCTAATCGTAACAATTTTAATCTACAGTGAATATGACTAGTAATCTTAGGCCGCCTACACAGTCCTGGTAACTGCTTATAATAACGCGTCAACTATAATACAATATTAATGTAGATGTTTATCTGACTATAGGTGTTAGCATAAGAAAGCGCGTGATCTCGTGGCCCCTTATTTGTCTGCTTTAAATCACTGAACATATTCATACTTTCATACATTACATCACTGCAAGAAAACTCGTGTCCACAATCTGAAAAATTCACGTTTAACTATCATAAACCTTTTTCAGGTGTAAAAGCGTGTAAGCAGCTGATGCAGGCACCCGCTCTACGGAAACTCGGAGCCAAGCTGGCAGACAAACCGGTGAGCGCATGCGCGGACAAGCACGCGCCGGACTCTGACGATTACTGGCGCTGCGTCATTCGCTACTCACTGTACACGTGCTTTCATCCCATCGGCACGTGCAAAATGGGTGACGTCACTGACAACACCACGGTGGTCGACAGTCAGCTGAGGTGAGCCGGTAAAAGGGACTTCGTTTTGTAAACATTTACCTCACTAGCGGTGACGTATTTAATCGAAGTTATTATCTGCTTTTAATTTATTTCCCTTTGCGATAGAAGTGTACTGGAACGGGTGGATGGGATGGGAGAGTGGCCTCATGCACTGTGACCTTGACACCGTGACCTGTTCTTTTGTGATCAGGGTCAAGGGTATCCGCGGCCTGCGGGTGGTGGACGCCTCCATCATGCCCACCATCGTCTCAGGCAACACCAACGCCGCTGTCATCATGATTGCAGAAAAGGCCGCAGACATCATCAGGGGGCGCTCTACTGTGTGACATCAGCAGATCTTGTGATGAAAACACCTCAGGATTAAGGGCCTCGAACCTTATAGTTGTTTTTTTTTTTGTCTTTAAGTTTTGAGGAATTCAGCCATCCAGCTATTCATTCGTGGGAAGGTTTAAGAGGACAGTTCACTAAGCAAACAATACATTTTAAAGAGTAATGCAGTACACCTTGTGGTCTTTCTTCCACTTGAGATGGAGGACAAGGAGGAGGACAGTTTCAATGCAATGGATATTTACACAGCCTCATTGTTTTTGGAACAAAAATGCCTGAATGTCATGTACTTTGATTTTTCCAAAAATTAAATATTATCCCAACACGCAACAGAGAGAATAAAAAGATTTAAAGGATAATTTTAGTGCAAATTTTCTATCAAAATTATTTTAGAGATTCAAGGCTGAGGCAAACAGCGGAGTGTTCTTTCAGTAAATGAAACCAATGCAGTGCAAAATATTGTTCTTTCTGATTGAGTATGAATTTTCCTTGTTATCGTCTAAAACAAGGCCAGATGAGATTTTGTCTTATCTGTCAACACCAAGAATGAAACTAATATTTACGACGTGAATGTAGATTTTATTTTAAATAAACTCTTTTACAATCATCAAATGCTCATTCTTCTATGTTCTCAACATATGACCATTTGCAGTTAACAACATTAGTGTTAACGACTGACTAACATTCAATTGTATATATCAGATCATAAGGTGGAATGATAAGTCCATGGGCACCTACTCAAAGGCTGCTGACAGACAAGATGTACAAAATGTCTCAACTGGTGGAGTAATCCTCTAATCGCTGGTTGTGTAGATTACAATAAATTGTTATCAAATGAATGTTTAATGTTGAAGAAAGTAGTTTTATACTAATGAAGGTATGTATTGAGACACAGATAGTGTTAATTAATTACATGTGACCGCATAGACTGTGCACATCATTAAATATTTTTTCCTTTTTTAAAAAAATATATTTTAGTTTCACCCTTATCTCAATTTTTAACTATGCATACTTCATGCATGGCCTCAGGAAATTATACATCTATGTAAGATTTTCTTGTAATTAAGCGATGGTAATGTAGGTGGAGGAGGTTAGGATTAAGAAACAGTTGCTTCACCCTTCCCTCACTTTATAGGTACTTGCATATTTGATCTATGACAAGTTTAGTTATCACTTTTTTTCAGAGGGAGAGTATTCACAAAGCCTTTAAGATGCTACCTTTTAGTTCTGCTGATATAATGTTCACATCAGAGAGGTTTGAGAAGTTTTGTTTTCAAATTTGCATTTTGGCTGGAAAATATTGTAGTCTTGTTTATTGATCTAGACTGAAAAAAAATTCTGCTAAAGCCTAATACCAAACTTACAATATGTTCATAGCCTTGAGTCTTCCAGATTGTTAGTTTTAACAAAAACAAATGCAAAATGTAAGGTCAAAACTTTTTCTTAAAAAAAAACAATGATTAAATATTGCTGGAAATTTAAAATGGGAGGGTTGGAGGCTCACCAATATGCTGATAACAATAAAAGCTGTTAATGGCTTTTAGTACTGCTTATTTTAATGTCCATATTTTGTGTTGATCGCCGCTTTTAATTTAAATTGTGTGATAGTACCTTTCTTCATTATGCATAAAAAAATGCATTTTTTCATGTCAAAAAGATTTTAAACGATAACAGAGACTGAAATACCTGTGAACAGTGGCTTCTTGAAGGATGGGTTGTCATTACAGTTTATATAGCATTTATAGCAATTTAAGGTTACAACCAGCGATACTGAAGTGACACATTGAAGCTCAAAACTTTATGCAATTGTGTATTTTTGCTACAGCCTACACATCACATCAAAAATAATAATTCTTGTCCGAGCATTATTTATAAACTGCTGTTCATCTATAGAAATGGTTTGGTGCAAAATTGGATCCAAAATTATGAGTCCTTTTAATTATTTTCAGTAAACTTGAAAGAAACATGCAAGTTTGTCGTGTATGAAATGAACAATTTTATACAGCAAACTCTTATCCACAAATGCATCCCTAAAGAAGCAGGCAAAAGAAGTGACACATGTATGAAAAACTTCTACAAAATATTTATTACCATGTGCCACATGGTCACATGAGAATCAAGTTGATCATTTTACTCATGATACTCAGATACAAAGACAGTTTGGTGCATATGTTAAATTTGCAAACCTTACACAGTTCTCCAACATGCCAAGTTATTGTATATATTGCACTTGTGTAGCTGACATTTAAATGCTTGCAATGGTTGTGTGCTGTGTATTACCCTGTGCCAGTCAGACTTTTTTGGGTGTGTTATACAGTAAAGAAAATTGTTTGAAGAATTAGTGTTATGGTAAAGCCATTTGCACAGAATATGGCAAATAAGGCACACCAATCCTTCAACAAATCAGATGCATACTAATTATTCCTTTAAAACAAACTGGCGATAAAAACATTTTATGGAGCGAAGCATCGCTTAGAGGAAGGCAGCAGCTCTTCTTTGCAAGGTTCTGGTTTAGGTCCCTGATAAAATGAAATGCCATTGTTTAGGAATTCTTCGCCGTTCACTTACAGATTCTGTTACCAATTACAAATTTGACATTTATACTACAGTTTCATATATAAGCTTAATGAAGTGACCATTAATTATGTTTAAGTCAACAGGAATTTTTTTTTCTGTCCAGAAAATGTTATTGGGGCCAAGAGAATTTTGCCTTACATTACATTTATAAAATTTTGTGCTGCATAAAAAAAAAAATTACCTTGTATGTTTCACAAATAAGTTTCAGAAGATTCTTCACTGCTTTATTATTTATTTTCTCTGTATGAACCTGAAACAATAACTGAATTATGAAGCAAATGCATCTTCAGAAAATTAGTGTTTGTATGGACATGTGTATATCCATGCACACAAATACATTCATGCGTTTAATTCACAAATGTGTCCCATAATGCCACCAACACCATTTGTTTTATAGCCAATTAAACATGCAACAGGTCAGACACTGAAAGACATTCCATCTCTAATAAAAACAGCAAATGACATACCCAAGTTGCTGTATGATTATAAGATGGTTTTTATCACTGAAATCGCATCAAAAATAATACTGATATAAAGCAGTAACTTGATATCACCTTCTTAGAAACTTTTGAAAATGATAAGGAATACAAATTTAAGGCACTTTTTTTTTAAACAATGATTCTTGCAGGGTTAAGCAAACAGTACACGCATATTTTCAATGTAGAATTGCCTGTTGCATTTCAGCAATTAAAAAAAGAAAAATAGAACTTCACTATTATACCCCATTCAAGGTGACCCAAGGAACATATTCATGAGTAGGCTGCAGGGCATCTGTCTTGAGTGCCATCTGGTGTTCCAAAGTGTTGCCAAGGCTGCTGTTGGCACAGTTCAAGATGTTCTGGACTGGAACTCCAGTTTTATTGGAGCACTGTCAGGAAATATTACACTTGCAGACTCATACTTCACCCTATACAGTAAAATCAGTCATGTGTGGGCGATACAAGAATATTTCAGAGCTACTATTACCAGCCATTACAAAGATGGTGAAGTAGAAGGGGGCATAGTTATAGAGACTGTTGGACATCACCTCATCTACCCAGTCCAATCAATACCCTAACCCTAAAACCAAATCCTAAGTCACATGACTTTACAAGGCCGAGCCTAATTTTAACCAATGCAAAAATTCAAAAATATCATTCAACTTTCTCACTTAAAACAGTTTATTGCTTAGAATATTCTTTCCTCATAAAGGACGAGGGCTAAATGGTAAAAGCCATTTTCTTGCTTATTTTACCTCTTGTTAACAAAGAATTGTCATTGTCATTAATGTCACATGACTTTATACCCCACTCCACTCTGTTCAATGTGCTCAACTCCACTACCTTCTGTCCTGATCATACCCAACACGTCTGTTCAAGTACCTAATTTCTATAACTCACTTTTCTGCAAGGGCTTCTCAACACCACACAAATTCACAAGTACGCCTAATGGGAAGTCACAAATGGACTTAAAATACCTTGATGTTATGTCTGTGTTTTTGCCTGTTGATATGTTTGGTCTATGTATTTAAGCTGTGTTCACTTTGAGTATATAATTTGTATATTTTTGTTTTAACTTCGCTTTTATAAAGCACATTGTGCTTCCGACAAATAAGAAAAATGTGCTACAAAAATATTTTATTCTTAATATTACTTCATTGATGGGTGTTGTAATCTGCTGCATGGTAGCTTTAGACCCTCTGGAACCAGATGCTTAGTATGATATTAACCACTAGTTGGATAGCTGACATAGCAGTCAGCTAAAGTGCTCCTAAAATGTTAGTGGCTTATTGCTCGTTGATAGGAGTTAAAATCCAATAGTGCAATTTTGCACCTGACCCAAGACTGTCAGGCATTAGCCATTCAGCTAGTAGTCAGTAGCATACTATGCACATGGTCATTTTTTAAAATTTTTTATATATTATGACAAAGCTTCTCAGATCAAGATGGTTCTCTTAAGAACAAAGAAATACTCACAACAGATGCTGCTTCATATGGATTATATGATCGCAGCGATAGTTCCATACAGTGGATGAAGGGAAAGTAAATGCTGATGTTCTTCAACTCGTAGATAGCACAAGTCTGAGACAAAACAGATAATAATTAACATTCTAACATCTAGAACAGTGGTTCTCAAAGTGTGGTCCGCGGGCATAAGTCAGGTGGTCCGCGGCTGACAGTCGTCATATGTCAGCAAAGTGATGTTTAAAGAGATGCATTCCTCGCAATAACATTTTAATTACAAAGAACGAGGTATACGTAGTTTTATGTCAACTTATTACTATATTACTTTTACAAAAGAACATTTAGTTTTGAATTAAAATGAAACAAATGCGGCAATTTAAATTTGAAATTCATAGTACAGACTGATTTTTAGGCCTTGGTGGTCCGCCATATTTTTTACTTAGGCCTTGGTGGTCCGCCATAGCTTTTACTTAAGTAAACTGGTCCGCGGTCCGAAAAACTTTGAGAACCACTGATCTAGAACATGGATTGACACAATTCTTCCAAGAGACACTAAAGTTTTTAATTCTGTTTTATAAGGTTCCCCCAAAAGTGAGTTTTCTTTATAAAAGAGCCTTACATTATCCAACATTGTGTGTGTATAAAGGTAAGGCCCTATGCTCCTCAATGAGTAGCAAGGAATAAACTCTCTCTCTATATATATATCAAGCAAGGAAAACATATAACCTCAATCGTATTCCCAATGCACTCCAATTCTCCATGCTGACAGGTAAATATGTACTCTCCTTGAGGTCCTTTTTGCTCCTGAAAATGCAAATACGATTCTGATTCCATCAACTGAATGTCTAATGTCTAAGTCTTTTATCATCAACAAAGCATCATGACCTACAGCCAAACATCAGTTACATTCATACCAAAGGAGACTTTTGATCATCTTCCTATACAGATTCATTAATGCATGCAGCTTCTAATGATTAACAAAGGTAAATAAAAACTTGTACCAGATGGTCAAAGGAGAAAATCTTACCTTAGCATTTCCGTAAGGAATAAGTGTAAGATTCATTATGTTGCCAACTTTCTGGAATGTCGGATATAATTGTCCTTCAATGAAATCCTGGCAGTCTGGACAGAGTGATTCATAGTAAAGCTCAAACTGCACTGGAGCAGCCACAGCTGACTGGGTCCACTCTGATGCTTTGCATTGTTCATACACCTGGAATCAGGTTAAGCAGAGATCTAAAGCTATGATATACAGGAAATTTAATTTAGGAATCCATGGTGTCACAAATGCAGAGATTTATGAAATTGTTGCAACTAGGATATGTTTTGAACGTCATGATACACATCTTATGAAATAAGCAAAAAAATAAATAAATGTAGATCTGTCTCCTGTCTAGGAATCAAGAATTAAGAAATTAAATGTCCCTAATTGTTATAACAAGAAAAGGGAGCATTAGGGTGGTAAAAGGGTAAATATACAAATGGTGGAAAAGGGTAACTACATAAATGGCTGGTAAGTCTGCATGGCAGAGCATGCAAAACACAGATGTATTTGATAATATGAGCACGGAATAAGAAACAAAAGACAGAATAAAAATGAAAAATCAGAGGTCACGAAATTCAAAGAGAAATGATGAGAGCAGCGATGTTTGATCAAGAAATACAGTTTGATAACGTTCAGCTTTGAATCGATACATTGTCACCGTTACTGAAATTAAGAGGGCGGTGGTTTGAAAGCTTTCTCACATGTTTGTGTTCGCGATTGTCGGCATTGGACACATGACGAGTTACCTACCTTGCACTGCTCCGCTATTTCTTCTGAGCTGCACCAGAGACTCGGTGGAAATCGGCAAACACTTGCCACAGCAGGCGATATTAAAGCAAGCAGCAGTACCGTGTTCATTGTGAGATATGAGAAGTCTAAAGACACGAAGCAAGTGACCACAATCCTCTGTACACAATATATACAAGCACTAACTTCGCTAGGGCATGTGATTTGTCATGTGACTAGGTGGAGCGGATCAAGTGACTGATCATGTGATCATTGACGTTGGATATACAGATAGCGATAAAGGCAGAGACAATGAATAAACTTATCTCATATGTCGCGCATGCGTTGGACTTTTATGAAGCCATGCATCGGTTAGACTCCTTTTAATTAGAGTTTAGAGGAAGGCAGCAGGTCTTCTTTGCAAGGTTCCGGTTTCGGTCCCTGGTGAAATGAAATGCCATTGTTTAGGAATTCTTCCTTGTTCACTTACAGATTCTGTTACCAATTACAATTTGACATCTATACTACTGTTTCATATATAAGCTTAATGAAGTGACCATTAATTATGTTTAAGTCAACAGGAATTTTTTTTCTGTCCAGCAAATGTTATTGGGGCAAAGAGAATTTTGCCTAAAATTTGTAGCGGGAGCTGCGCTTGTTTAGGTCCGCGGGTACCACGTACTGACATTGCCGTTCCCTCCACTACACATTCCATCCCACCCCACGCTTGATCGCGCGAGAGGCGCGGCGCGAGACGGACAGCAACAGCGGGTGACGTAGTGCCCAAGCTGTCCGGTACAAATAGCGGGCGAAAAACAGTGCTCGCACCTTTTTCTCCGCCCCTGAGCTAGTCCTGCTTGATATGGCAGTAGAGCTTTGAGACTGAGTTAGCCAGATCACGGAGCTAGGTGCTAGGTTTGACAGGCTAGGTAGGTAGGTTAGGATAGATACAGTGGTTGTATGTGTAAATTATGTAAATAAATCTGTCTTTGAACCTTAAATACCTGTGTGAGCGTGTCAGTGCCAACGAGTGCTAATGTGTCGTACGTATGTCTCCGTCGTGTGAACGTGTACTACTAGTGCGAGTGAGGTCTGTGTATTGTCTATGGTGTAGCTGTGACATAGCAGCAGAGAGAGAGAGAACACACGTGAAGGTCCGGCAGAATTGATGCACCGAAGGAAAGACACTTTAGTCTCAGAGAAAGTAAAGCAGGGTCTTTTGTGGACTCCAAGGTCGACTGAGTTCGGGTGAGTGTAATGGATAAGGATAGGTAACAAAAAAAAGAACACAACGCGAGGCAGGTATAAGACTAGACGACGCACCCGACTAACGGACTAACGACCTAACTCCTCTAGAATTTTTAAGGCGGAAAATTCTCCTTGGGAACTTCCGTCCTCTTCCCTGGAACGACAAAGAGGAAAGGACTGATTTGGAGATAAGCTAAGGTAGAGGGTGTTGGCGAGAGGGTCGGTCAGTCCGGCTACAAATTAATTACATTTAAAAATTTTGTGCTGCATGAAAAAAATTACCTTGTATGTTTCACAAATAAGTTTCAAAAGATTCTTCACTTCTTTATTATTTATTTGGTCTGGCAGCAGCCTACATGGTTGACAAGACCCGGACACAAAGGTAAAATAACGAGGCCCAGCAAAGCATTGATGAACACTTACTAACACGTACGTGACATTAGCTCCACCTGTCGCTTGTTTTCGTGTCTCCTTATCATCTTTCAGGCCGAGAGATCGACATCGTCGCAGGTTGTTTAAGGTTGAAGAAAGAATTTAAATGTCTTGCTCTTTTTACCAACCATCCTTATTTAATTTACAGTTCATTCTCATGATATTGAAACTACAGGAATACTAGACAGTAATTAACTGTCTTGCAAGAGATGATAATGGTCATTATTAACAGATAGCAGAACTGCTTTCTTTCTCCTGGGTACTTGATATTAAAATTAAAAAAAAAATAATTTACATCCGTCATTCATATTTTTCGAAACGATTTGAGGAACGTGTTCGACAAGGTTTCTAGAATCATCCGCACAGAAGGTAACAAATTAAAAACAAAATATGAGCAGAAAGTAACGGAAGATTCTCCGTGGTGTGCGTGCATCTCTAGAACAGAAGGGCATTGCCTAGATTTGTGAAAATAGTATTTTGTACCGTGCTTTACCAGACCATTAACAATCGCACGCACTAGTAAAATATGCAGGCCTCATTAGAGGAGAAAAGAAACTCGATGTTATGGTTATCAGAAGCGCGATACAGCAAATTCTGCTTAAGAGACATATCTTGGCTCAAATACATCACAAACACACACAGAGTGAGGACGGGTTATAGAAAAAGAACAAAAAAGAGAACCTAGGGCCGCGCCTTGAGGAACTGAAAGGAATGTAGATTTAGAGGTCTGAAATGACGAGCTAATCTTCTTCGATCAGAAAGACAGGACTGCGAAAACAAGCAAACAAACAAAACAAAACACCCAAACAAAAACAAAAAAATAACAACAAACCAAATAACAAACAAGAAAAACCAACCCCCCCCCCAAAAAAAAAGCGTGCTCTTATGACTGCCAAAGCCATTTCCAAGACACTAAGAATGAGGTGAAAACCGAACATTCAGGCTCATCCACTGTACACAACTACCAACACCAGGAAGAGCAGCTTCGTTAGAGAGAGGACTGAGACCGTGGCAGAATACTGTTCTGCTGACACTGGCGTACAATGCAATCAAAACAACCGAGTATTTTGCGAGAAAACATTAAGCGTTAAACAGACAGAAGCGATAGCATTTACAACGATATATACTAGAGTCGGTTTGTTATGACGGATTACAGGTAAAAGATATAATGCTAATACTAGTATTAATGTTGTTTTTTTCCCTTTGCCTCGCTGGGCTCGATATCGTGACTGCATACGCAACGCATCAGTTCGTTTAGCTTACATTACCTGTTACAGCATGCTTTATTTTATGAGTCATTGTGGATGTTCGTGGATGTAAGAGAGAACGCCAGTTAGCCAGATAACCAGAGACGTACACAAGGACAGAAAATAGGTTCTCTGTCAGGGACGCGTTCACTTCACAATTTCATACACCGTCACACATCACTCGAACTCACTGACGGCCACATGTATGCACGTCCCCGCGCGTGTTCTTTTCACACAGATATCACAGAGATTTGTCATGGGTAAATAAGATTTATATAATTCAACATTTAACACTAAAAACATACAAAATTGAAAATCATATACGGTGTAACATCGGTATAAATGTCTTTTTGCGGCGTCGCTCAATTAAGTTGGTCGTCCGTTTTTCTTTCGAAAAGTTCTCAAATTGCTACTTACAGTTTGGCTTCTGTTATTCACACTTATTCATACTTCCACACTGTCCGAAGCGATCGCCCAACAATAAACTTTCTGGTAAAATCCTCCCAGAATTTCACATACATTATACTGCATCTTAATGTTAATGATCGTAGTCACTCTCCTTTTCTGACTACACATTAAACAACGATAAGTCTTCTTCCTTTACGTCATGTCCTTTCTTAAAATCCACAGTTGTAGGATTCTTATATTCTCCGTCTTAACAGAGTCGTACATTGATTAGTTTGACAGTTCTTCTCTTCTTGAAAACTCACAATTTTCAGTTCTTATTAGGGGTAGATGCTTTCTTGGCCGACATCTAGGTGGCGACCACGAATATTTATTCTGGAACAACACACAAGTTCCCAAAACGGACAATCCATACACTCTGTCCGCTTCTCGTCCCTTCTCACAGCCGTCTCTGTATCCACACGTACAGTCAGCTCGTTTTCCGCCCTTCCTCTCTCCCCAAAAATCTTCTCCGTCGTTATGGAACAACACACAAGTTCCCAAAACGGTCAATCCATACACTCTGTCAGCTCCTCGACCCTTCTCCCCGCCGTCTGCTTTCTTCCAAATAATTTTCCACTCTCACGACAATCTAAAATTACGTACATAAAATGACGTCGGGTTCTGACGCGAAACCACGACGCAGCAAAAACACTCATATACTAGTAAGGGCAATAATCCCTGACTAACAACAGACAGGGGCAACAACCCCCTGTTCCTAACATTCTTAACGGGGAGTAAATTCATTTTATGTTGTTTTATAATTGATTGCTTTCACCTGGCATACTCTTTCAAAAACACAACCAGCCACATTAATGGCAGCTAGAGAACTGAAAGGTGGTTCAGGCTTTTTTTTTTAGCTGATGACTGAAAACAAATTCTACATTATCTCCGCATTATGTACATCATGTGAACATCATATATACATCTATATAAAATAGCCACGGTCTCTCAGTCACTTTCCAAAAGAAGTATAACCCGAGTTCTATGCATAGTTGAGACTATAAACGTTAAACAACGTACTGGTGTCGCGGGTTGCTGTCTCCAATGAACGCACGTGATCGTGTTGGTCGGAGTGGAGCAGGTGTTTGGTGTAGTTGTTTGCGTCGGTCGAAGCCGCTCACCTAACCCTGATCAGTATCTTGGGTCTCGGGGCTATCTCGTGTAGTTGGTGCACGTGAAGTTCTGTAGGCATACATAGAGCTTTCGCTATAGTCTCTGTCAGTGAGTGTGCGGCTGTTTTATAAGGCTTTGTAATGCTGCTTTCCTCGCCTACGGCCATACCACGTTGAACACACCGGTTCTCGTCCGATCACCGAAGTTAAGCAACGTCGGGCCCGATTAGTACTTGGATGGGTGACCGCCTGGGAACACCGGGTGCTGTAGGCAATCCTTTTGCTTTCCTTCCGTTGATTTAATAGTTTTCTGTATATTTGTCAGAGGCAGCCTTTAGATGTGCCGTAAGTGTAGGCTATATACCGTATCACAAAAATATCTTGTCTCGACTCCTCCGAGCTCTTTACGATCTAGATGTAAACATACTTTTATAATTAAACTGGAAAAATAAATTACGATTACAAGGGTCCTGGAGAGGTCGTTTACCCTGGGCCCGTGCTGGCTTTCGGCGGCCGTGAGTTCAAACAAGATGTCCCTTAAAGACTCATTTATTAATAAAACATTAGAATTAAGAAAGACACTAAGTGTGATTACGTTATAGCTTTCTAGAACACAAGAAGTGATAAGCAAATACTATATACAACACTACGCAGTCCCATGCCATAAAGTAATGTCAGCATTATTTACAGGATGTATGCACCTAACATCATAAAACAACTTACTGTAAACAATATTTTTCATCTGAATCAACGGGATGATAATAGTCTTGTTGTGACGAATCAGTAGTAAAAATTCGCCAAGACTGGAATTAGTGTGCTTTCCACTTCACTGCCTTATGGTATATATCATTACTGTATCAACACCATGACTCAACACACGATTCTCAATAACGCAATACCGGTCATGGCTGAAAGATTTGCTGAGCATGGTAGTTATGCTACAAAGCGAGCTAGCAAAAAAAAAAAAAAAAAACCAAACCAAAAAAAAAAAAAACCAACAAAAAACAAAGAGAGACTGGGACAGAGAATGTGCGTGTGTGGTAACGTCGACAGAAACTATAAAACGTGTAAATAAAACCATAAATTAAAAACATTCGTGCAATGCATACACCTTAAAAAACCCCAAAGAAAACAAGATATATTAATGTTTTCCAAAACGAGATAGAACAAAAGCTCCAGTTTCACAAAGCCAGTTAATAAAAATAAATAAATTGAAAAGCTGTCCTGCTAAATAACAGGGAACATTTATCCTGTCATTAAATGAATGGAAATATGATAAATATCTAAATATCAGCCATCGGATGTGAGGCAACACCGACACTGCAGAGAATTATCCTAGATTAAGGGATTAAGAACGTGGGTGATTAAGGGATTAAGAACGTAGGTATTAGATATGAAAGACGACCAAGGCAGCTTGGTTACAAAAGCAAACTGTACGTTCACAGAGACGCAGAATAAACAAACCAACCAACCAACACCTTAGCTGGTTGTTTCATAAAAGCACGTGACAATCAGTTCATCTTTGTCGCATCGTTAAAATATTTTTCTAACTGTTTTGTAATCAAACACATTCATAATATATTGCTACAGACCTTGGTCAGCTTTACCATGAAACCAAAAAAAAAAAAAAAAAAAAAAAAATCGAGCGAAAAGGTATAAAAACAGTGTCGCCATCAAGTGAACTGGACTCGCTTCTGTTGCTATTGCTCTTGAAGGGGTTGTAGCTGTAGTCTGAGATGAGAAACATGAATGTGTTGCTGCTTGTCGGCCTTGTGGCCGGCATGTGTGCCGTGTGCACTGGAAAACCTTTCGGAAAACGCGAACTGCTTGTGAATGCGACAGACCAAGGTAAACAGCATTTACTACACCATACTACTGTGACAGCTTTCTACTTTTTTGCTCCTTTGTTTTAGAAATTGAATCGCAAATTTCCATGTTGATTCCTTTACATCGTTGAAGGATAATCACGTAACATAATTAGAATGATTTTAAAATTGTAACAGGATTAAAAACATAATTAGAAGGAAAGCCATAACATTTTTTATTCCACACAGCTCAAATGCACGTCACATGTCCTGAGGTGTTCGTATAACTAAGGTGACCAGACGTTCCGGGAGCGAAAGCGGGACACGTGACGATGATGGTGTCGTCACCGACAAAGAGCGCCGAAAAAGGAGGTGGGGGGAACCTTTCCTCTGACTCTGCCAAGTAGTGGTGCTTTCAACGGCATATCTGTCCTAGCCTCTATGGTATTCCATTTTAAAAAGATAAAAAAAAATGGTATTTGAGATTTAAATTAAAATGTTCCTACCTTATCTCCCGCTCAGCCAGCTTTGCAGACGTAATGTGAGGCGCTGTAACAAATTATCGTGCCGACGATAATCCGGGACCTTCGTCATTTTGCGAGGCTGGTGCTCCCAAACCGTACTTCATAGACGAGAGAATCTCTTTGTCAAGTTTCGGTTCTTGCAAGATAGTGTCATAAATTTTTTTCACAACGAATTCCTGAATTTTCGCTGTCAAAGTTGCACTTCACAATTAAAAGTCCTTTAAGTGTTTCTACTTTTCACTGGCGATGTTCGTTTCGTCACCGGCGATGTACCAGCGGCGCGTGAATGAGATATCGGCCGGCAGGTCATTATCGTCACGGGTCAAACACTGGAGCCCGCAAAGCAACGAAAACTAAATCGGGATCAACAAGACAACGTCAATAAGGCAAAAGCCAAAACCACAGACGCGGATGCGAATCAGTGTACGGTATTCAGATTTTTAAAGACAAGCGGTACATTTGATGGACTTGCCAGAAAGCCAGAAAGAGGGACATTGGGCGTCCCGCCCGATGAGCAGGAGGGACACGAGGTCAAAAGTGGTTCTGTCCCGACTAATGCGGGACGTCTGGTCACCTTAGTATAACAGCTACTCGAAAAACAAAATCTTGCAAAAGAAATAACCAAAGTGAAATCAAATAAAAAAACCGATGACTCGATGTATCTATTGTTCTGTTCGTACAGCTGGCGCCCCTGGAAGCAACGGGACTTTGTCAGGTGACATTGATGCAGTCATCCAGGGACTACAGAAACAGGTAGAAACATTGAACGCTACAATGGCAGCAGATAAAGCAAAGGATGATACGATCAACAAGCTTACCAGCATGGTCAACAGCTTGAATAAAGCCAAACAACTCAGCGCCAAACAGGCTCAACCTATTGTCAAAAAGTAAGAGAAGTACAATGCATTCGTTCACACACAGTTCATGGTGAGTGTGTATGCAATGCGTGAGTGCGTAAGTGAGTGCGTGCGCGCTGAAATATACTCGTTCTAGCTTGAAAATCTCGGCTTAAAATACACGAAACACCACTTGATTTCATACATCCTAGGCATCGTGCCGAGAAAGATTAGAGTTGAGTTGTCTCGCAACTATTCTGTAGATAAGTGCAAAGGTAAAGAATGAAACTTAAGTAGTCAGCTATTTTAATTTCGTTGTTAGTGTTGTTGACATAGTGCTACCAAACATCGTGTATTAAAGTATTGAAATATTTTAACAATCAATCAATCACTCAAGGCATTTATAGTAAAGTAGTAAAGTGCTGATGCTTTATGATCAACACACAATTATAATCGAATACTTTGAACAGTCACATTAATACACATACTGGAGCCTGAAGCCTGTGAGTTGAGTTAGTCAAGCAAAGATGTAAAAATGACTTTTTAGTTTTGACTGCTTAAAAGTTACTGACATGGAAAGCATAAGTATAATGTAATAAAAAGAAAATATATGGCTGTTGATGAGCTGTGGCCAGACGTACAGTCGTACTTAGCTGGCTGATAATGTCTAGCTTATAAAATAGTTTAGCTGACGGTAAGTCAACTATGGTTAGCATCCATCCAGTGCCACCGGTCTCTGGATGCTAGAAAGGGAAATAACTTCATTGCGCTTCTATACTTTTCTAAAGGTTATAGGGAAAGTTTTATATTTTTTCCTTTCTTCAATAAAGTATTGCTTAGTTTGGTAACAACAAAAAAATCTAAAATTTTAGAAACATTTGTCACTCACAGTATGTTGTAGTTATGAAGTATACAGTTTTATGAGTGCTTCTATGACTATAAAGCACCATACTGAATGATGAGTGTGAGAGGGTGAGTAAGTGATGAGCAAAGAAATTGGTAAGAGTGTGAGTGAGTGCATACAAGTGTGTGAATGAGCGCATGCATGGACTGGCTTGCTGACTGACATCTTGTTTGTGTGTTATTTTAGAGTTGCAGCTAAAGCAGGGAAGACCAGTGCACTGGGCGGCAGTGACATACTCAAAGCTCTTACTGGTCTTCTGAAACAACTGCCACAAAGTGCGAGCGGAAAAGGTAACAATGACCAGGACCCTGAGTCATCCACGTCAGAATCTGATGAAACAGATGAAGAAGACCAGGATAAACAAGACCCGGAAGACCCGGATGAACAAGACCCGGAAGACCCGGATAAACAAGACCCGGAAGACCAGGATGAACAAGACCCGGAAGACCCGGATGAACAATCACCCGACGAGACTCTGGACAACGACACACCTGCAGAGAAACCAGACGAGACAGACTCCGATGAACAGGACGATTCAGCTCCCGCAGAAGAAACAGCAGAACAAGCACCTGTAGACGAAGAGGACGATTCAGCTCCCGCAGAAGAAACAGCAGAACAAGCACCTGTAGACGAAGAGGACGATTCACCTCCCGCAGAAGAAACAGCAGAACAAGCACCTGTAGACGAAGAGGACGATTCAGCTCCCGCAGAAGAAACAGCAGAACAAGCACCTGTAGACGAAGAGGACGATTCACCTCCCGCAGAAGAACCGGCTGAGTCCGAACCTGAGAGTGAATCGGTCGTAGAAGAACCAGCAGAAACAGCATATGTAGACGAACAGGTCGAGACAGATCCTATCGACCAATCCTTCGTTCCATCAGTTGAAGAACAGGTCGAGACAGATCCTATTGACCAATCCTTCGATCCATCAGTTGAAGAACAGGTCGAGACAGATCCTATTGACCAATCCTTCGTTCCATCAGTTGAAGAACAGGTCGAGACAGATCCTATTGACCAATCCTTCGATCCATCAGTTCAGGAATCCTTCGAGCCGTCATTTGACTCCTTCGAGCCATCACTTGACTCCGAGCCATCATTTGACTCCTTCGAGCCGTCATTTGACTCCGAGCCATCATTTGACTCCTTCGAGCCGTCATTTGACTCCTTCGA